>JPFL01000260.1:8527-78973 GCA_000733385.1 Paramecium biaurelia
CTCCTTAAAATTAATAGAAATATCTATAGAATCAAAGACTGATTTTATAACATTTCTTCTATTAGATTAAATTTTGAATTATTGGAGCAGAAGAAAGAACTAACCTTTTCTTTAATATAAAATTGATTATTTGTGACCTCTTTTGTTTAAAACTATGCTTATGAATTACAATACATAGTAATATTACCCAATAGCAATTTATTTTATAAAATAATTATGTCGCATCTAAATATATAAACCTTGTAAGATAGGTCCCATTTCTTTTCCATCTCATTTATGAACATTAATAACTTTCTTCCAGAACATCTATCTAAAAAAGGAGCAAAAATATCTATAAAAGGCAAATATTAAGAAATTCTTTCATTATGTTCAGGCTTCAATAGAAATCTAGACAACGATTTTAATATTAATTAATTGGAGTTTCCATTCTCTTTATTTTCAAATTTTTATTTTTTTTATGACGCATTATTATTTCATTGATATTAACTTATAATTTTACATATCATATTTCCTAATACATGTCCTTTTGATATAGTCCCCAGAAAAACATTCACCCTACGAATAAATCTTCAGTTGCTTTCCTAATTGGTTTCTAAGCCATATAAACTCTTTCCGTTTATAAGATGTCGATAGGTTTAATAATTAATAAATAATAATTAATAATAATTAATAATTAATAATTAATAATTAATAATTAATAATTAATAATTAATAATTAATAATTAATAATTAATAATTAATAATTAATAATAATTAATAATTAATAATAAATTTCTAGAATAAGTTATTACTCCATGCTACCCTCTTATTAAATTAGACAAGGGTGAAAAGTCATTTGCAGCTTAAATCCTACTTTAACCTAATTTCTTTCAATAGGAATTTTATAATATTGTGCCTACCTAGGTTTAATTTCATATAAAATTTTTTTCTTCAATAATATTTAATCTGCTTTATTGAGTAATTTTAAAGTATGAATGATTATTTCATATTCCTATCCTTAAGTATCTCTAAATTTACTAATTAACCTTAGCATCAGATTAGGTAATATTATACTAGATTGAAGTAAATAATTTTATAACTTTTTCTAATCAAATTCAAACTTAAGATATGGACTCAAGACACTTATGATTTAATATGATCAAAAGTCCGGATTTCATCTTGTGAGGTGCACAAATTAAATAAAAATCAAATTCACTTAAAAATCCAAATTTATCATCCAGCTTATCAAAAAAAAGTGTAATGCTTTTGATCCTAACCAATAAATCAATGGATCACTAAATAATATAAAATTATCTTAAAATGCTAAAATAATGCTTATTCCAACAACAATGAAAACACTAAGATCAGGTATAAGATTTAAAAAGTATTATTATTTACTTTCAAATGGATTTGATTATAGTAATAACAATATATTCAATACACAAGATAAGAAACAGATTGTTGTTTAATATATTGGCACATTATAAAACAGCACTGTAGAGATAATAAAGATCGTTTTTCTTACTAAATTAATGAATGAATAGCTCATGGCCATTCTTTAATCAGTTTTAAGTTCCTCATAGAAACAACTATATCTGTCATTAAAATGTTTATTTCCTAATTAATTTTTATGAGTAATTGAAATCTAATACGAAAAATTTAATATATATGCTATGACTAGTATACTAAGGTATGCCAAAATGATATTGATCTTTACTATTAAATACTTTGATGTTTATTAATTTGTTATCTATAAAGTAATTGCTAAAGTTAAATCAAGAAAACTTAATTGCACTGTTTTTAATAAATTGCCAATGAAACATTCATCAACTGAACATTACTAATAAGTATTAAAGTACAATGAATTTCATAATCTAATTATTCCAACAACAAAAAAACTAGATCTTGATGTCAAAAACATTTTAAGTTCCTATTACACTTAAAAAAATAAAGCCAAATCACAACTTTCTAAAAACGCACTTGTTTTGGATCAATTTGATTTAATTTCCAAATAATGAGTAACATATCCTAAAATTAGATTCATCAATATACATCATTTTTTAAATGAGCTTAAAAAATAATCAATTATTTTTTAATTGAAGCCTTCTTACTAAAGAGCATTTGGCTTACTACTAAAATCTAACTCAACTAAACAACTGATAAGTATGCAATCAAAGTTAAAAATTAATGAAATAACATATGTTTATTGAGTGATATTAAAATCTAAAATGAATATTTATATATTAATAATGGATTGCTCAAGTGTGCGGCAAAACTTACAACCCATAGGATTTCTTATTCATTAAAAGAAAAAACATATTATTCACTCAGGTCATCAAGGAGTTTGAAACCTTTCTTTATAGATATTTAGCCCTCTTCAATAACTTACTAAAATTGAAGGTTTTAGAAAATTAATTAATTCAGAAGTTATTTTCTTTGATTTAATAGCCAGTTAGGATTTCATTATGTAGGCTTTTTATTTTTTTAGTTAACTTTGGATATATTTTCATTTATTGTTCATGATGAATAATTTTATGAAAATCATCGAAAGAAATCAATTCCATCATTCACTGCTTCATTTTGATTAAAAGTCTTTGATAATACACATAGGTTTAGTAAAATTATTGGCAGTCAATCATTTAATTATTAATGTACACATTCCAAAATCTCAACCGAAATAGTTATGCTTAAATATCTAGTTTCTATTTATTTTAAATGTAGAAATGTAATAATACTAATAATAATATATCCATCTATCATTTGGTCTGGTTTATATTTCAAAGGGTTGTGTTCATATTGTTTTAACTTATCAAGGATGATTAAATGATTTCTTAAAACCGTAAAATAATCTTTCACTTAAAGAACATGTATATTTTCATTTTTTTTCTTTCTTTTAGCAATGGTTCCACAAGTTTTTTTTCCTTATAGTCTGCTCGAAGAACTAGTTTTCATCATCATTCCATTCTTTCCTTATGAATTGTTAATGGTAGCTGTTTATATTAATTTCTCTATCTTTCATGTGAATGGAGATTTGCTAAACCTAATTATAAAAATTTTGTCAATAAATTTTTAAGTTCTCCTCTTTTGGTTCTTACAAAAACCAACTTTTCGATTTTCCTCCAATTTTTTTTTATCTTCCTTTTCTACAAATATATAATTGGTCAATTTTGTAAATAATAATGAACAACATAAAATAAATATTTATATTTAACTTAATTCAATTATTCTAAATATTTATTGTTATAACTTCTTTTCTTTTCTTTTTCTTTATAAAAAGCAAAAATTCTAAAATTAAGCAATAGACAAATGCTTGAAAAATAGATTAATTATAATTTTTAAATAAAAAGAATTAATATGAAAATTTTATTTCAAATCACCTTAAAGAAAGCATTTAGATTCAGGAAATAGAACTTAATTTTTAAAACTCAAAGTTGACATTCATAATATGACTTTCATTGTCAGTTTAAATTATCAGTTATTAGGAGTGATTTGATGGTCCTAACTACTTGTTGTCACATTAAGAGGAAAATTCTAAGAAGTTATAATATTATTGTTTAAAGGAATAGGATGCTAAAACAATATTATCATTATGTAAAAATTAAAATTGATTGATTTGAGTATTCCTGTCGATATGATGTAGACTCTTCAATATATACAGAAATCTATTTCTAATTTTGTAATGTTATCAGTTTCCATACCTTGTTTATCAAATTTTGCAAATAACAAACAAGAATCAATTAAGCAAAATTAAAAATAATATCCTATATCCTTATTGAATTTAGATACAATTCAAGATAAACTAAACATTAAGGCATCTATTAAATAATGGTTGATGCTAAAATTTTTTCATTAATCCAATGAAATATAGTAATCAAGAATAGATGTTAAAGTTGAGCAATCATTTTTTGGAGTGTAAATCATAACTAATAAGTTTGAAGTATTTGAAATCTCAAAAAAGGTTTAATAGAGTGTTCATTACAAGACTAGACTTCTATTATAAATAATAATTATAAAATATTATTGATTAATTAAAAAAATTATTGAACATCATGTTGAGTAACTAATAATTTATTCATTGTCAGAGACATTAAGATGAATATATAATGTTAATTTGTATAGAACCTTATCCTTTGGAGAAAAAGAAATTATGTTATTAATGTTTAAGAGAAGATGAAAATATCAAGAAGGAAGATGCTATTTCGATTAATAGCTTTAAAAAATAAATAAAAGATGTAGAAGCAACAATTTAGGAATTATAAACTTCTCAATCTTTATTATTGTATAAATTAAAAGAAATAAGGGAGGAATTTATAATGAAAATAGAATAAGCAATCAATTTAATTAACCAACAATATAATCATTTAGAAAACATTTTTAAAGATTTATAAAGCATCAATAAAAATGAGGTGGTTCTGTTAAATGATGATGAAATTAGTTTTTCTATTTAATTATTGAAAAACCATAAATTATTTCAAGATCATTAACAAGAGCAAATTAAACTTATAAACAATTCCATTGATCTGAAGAAAAAAATGACAGAATTAGTAGAGATAATAATAATTGACTCCTAGAAGTAAATTTCTAATTTTTGTATAAAAAAACAAATTTAATCATAAACAAATGTTAAATAAAATGAGGAATTTTTAAATGTGAAATAAGATAAATAAGAGTATGAAGAATTATTACTTGATAAAATAGATATATCTAATCGATTATAAGAAAATTCATCCGAGGAAAAATTATCTATAGAAACTAATGAAGTAATTTCAATAATTATAAATTTCTATTCACAGTCCAAAACGTATGTTGTAGAGGTTAATTTAAATAGTTTAGTAGAAGAGTTAGTTAAAAAATTTGAAGCATATGTTTATCCCTAATAGTAAATAACATTTTATTTTGCAAATCAACTGTTACACCAATACAAAACCTTTATGGAACTAGGTATTAAAAATAACTTTTCTTTCATTGGTTAATTAAATTGATTTTTATATTTTGGAGATAAATAAACCTATATCAATTAATATTTGATTTTATTTATTATTTAGAAAATCAATAACTTATGATTTTTTAATTTAGAATTCCCCTAACCAATACGTTTCAGATTTAGTACAACCAAATAAGTTTGATTCTTCACTTATAATTGCTAATTAAAAACCAAAGATCTTTGTATGTTGAGATGACATAAATTGTGATAGCAAAAAACTAGGTTTATTAACTTTTTATAACATTAATTTTATAATATATTGATTGGAAAATTAAAATTGAGATATTAGATTTAATAAATGTGTTCTCAACTTAGTATTCTGTTTGTTATTGTTTACAAAAAGCCATAATTTAATAATATTTTATAAAAAAATATTAATAATAAATTATGGATTCCAGTCTAAAAATTATTCATTTCTAAGGTTTTAGATGAAAATAACTCTTTTTTAAGTAGGATCAGGTTTGATTTAAAACAAATTGAAACTTATGAAATCCCTATAGAATTCATTTGCTAATATTCTTGGAAAATATAAATTCTTAGCAGATTAATAATAATTGTATATAATAGTACTCATGATAATTATTAAATATATATAACATTCATTCTAAAGATAAGATTGATTCAATACTATTTTCAGATGATACTAAAATAAAACTGAATAAATACATTCATTCAATAAGAAACTCTGGATTACAGGTGAAATTTTTTCTTATTATTTTAAATATTCATTAAATTGATTTAGAATAGTTTTAGCTCTATAGGCTATTTTTAGGATGGATAAAAGCTTAATTCTTTCAACTTAGACTATTTTGTTTTTTTTGACCTTATCAATTTCTTAACTTAATTTATAAGAGTCAGTAATTGGTCGATGAGTTTTAGCCTATTCAAGATAGTTTTTTATTTTATTAAGTTTTGAGTCTGGCATTTTGGTGTTTAATTTTGAAGTGCTAACAACGTTGCCTTGACTACCTGAGCGTATAAGTGAGCTATTTGAGACAGTAGATTGAAGAATGTTATATTGTGGAGTGCAACTTAAATCTGGGGAATCTCTTGGTTCAACTGATTTTTTTTCATTACTCTTATTGATGAGTGTTTAGAGTAAGGCTTTTTGGGATTAAGTACTTTTGTCATTCAACTTGATTCGGATATCCAAATCCCCTAAGTAGTGAGACTGAAATTACTTGAGTCTCTATAGGTTTTTGATCCATTAGAATCTCTTTTGGCAATATAATTCTTATAGATTTCATTTTATGTCTTATTCAATTTTTGGAGGATTTCATTTTAAGGCTGATTAGAATTTCTAGATTTTTTGGATTATGATTTTTGCATTTAAGTCTTATGCATGAGTAGATCTTTAACATTGATTTAGATTTATGTTTTTTTGTGATCACTAAAACATTTAGAGATTTCTATTTTAGTGTCTTAGATTTCTGGTTTAAGACATATAGTTTGATGATCGCATATTTGATTTCCTATCTTTTTATATCTCAAACTCTTACTTTCTTTTTGATTTTCTAGCTTAGCATTCTGAAACTCTGTTGAGTATTCTTATCATTATCAACAGTGTAGGCTGATAAGATCTTGGAAATGCGATCAGATTTGATATTAGATCTATTAGTTAGTAATTAATTATGCATTTTATATTAATGTCATATAAATAAATCTGAATTCTTATACACATAGATACTACAATTATTTTTAGTGAGGAATTTGAGAATGGATTTGAATAATGCCATTGAAGTTTCAAGTTATTATTATGAGAATACTAATTTTTAGACAATATCCCATAGAAATCGAAAGATCTCTTCTTTTATAATAAGTTTGTTAGTTTCAAGAGCTTATTCCTAAGATTAGGCAAATTGATTATAACGAATAATCTTTTGACTTAATTGTGTTTAAACTTTGTCTTTTTTGATAACCTTAGGCCTTAAACAAATCCATTAAATCAAATCATAAGTTAATTCTGGAATGGGCTAAATAAATTATGTAAGTTATTAATAATTTTGTCTAATGATTTAGACTTGACTCCATAATTTAAAGACTTCAACTAATTCTGTTAAGGATATCTTAGAAATATTTTATTTATTGGCTCGTTTAAGATTCTTTAATAATTCATCATCAAACTGAAAATAGAGAATAGAGACTTACTTCAATTGAATCTATAGTGTTTTAGATTTACTCGCAATATTTAAGAATTAGAAGAGTTTTTGGCTGTCCTATGGTTAATTGTTCTTCAATAAAGGAGAAGAATTATGGATGGATTTGATCACTAAGGAAGAAAAAGGTTTGTCTATCTCCATAAGCAGATTATTAAAGTAATTTCTTTCTCTCATTCATGTGTTGATGAAATTTTGTAAGAAATCTAGCTCTTGACTTTTATTCCTTTTCTCTAAAATATGTATAGCTTTATTGATATTCGACAAAAATGGCATCTTTCATTCTTTTCAATCTACTTAATTCTTTATATCCATTAAAATCGAACTTCTTTAATGCATTTTATTATTATTGTTATGTATTTTCCATCTTGTTATTGTTTTATACTTATTAGTATGAAGAATTCAAATTTTATTATTATTATTGCTATTACTATTACTATTACTATTATTATGGAATGGGTTACAATTATAAATAAGGTTATGATGGTTATTTTCTAACTGGCTAAACAAGAGGAATAGGTGGTTTAGCTTTGCTCTAATCTTCAATAAGAATTGAATTTTTCTCATGAATTGATTTAGTGGGTGATTATTTTATTAATCTACTTTGATCTTTAAATGATTTAGTGGATTCCCTTTATTATATAGGAAACTTAGGTTAAACTTATGTAACTTTTGGTGTCACTTCTTATTTGTACAATGATCCAGATCTTTTATGCATTGACACTTTGGAAGGTGATAACTTTTTTTGACTCACTTTGCGAGAGAGAATTTACTTTTTGTTATTTGTCTACTTGTAAGATTCTAATTTTCTTTTTGGTTATTCAAAATCCTGCTTTTCTTATTTCTTAGGTTCGATTTAAGTCTTGTTGGGATCTGTTAAAAATTGTTCAGCTGTTTAAAGAATTTTGTCTATATCATTATTAATCTCAGGGAGAGTTGATGGAAGTGATGATTTGTGTTATAAATATTTCATCTCTAGTGGTCTTTTATGTGAATTGGTTTTATTGGTTATGGTTTCCATTTATAAGATTTGTTGTTGTAATTCTTTAATGGTACGATCTAGATGTTATGAATATTCCATTAATGAAGGTATTATTTCTGAAAACATTATATATATAATAATTTTAATTCAGAAAAATACTGTTAACAAAATCTAATTCTACTTGTATCATATTAAATGGTTGTTAAAAATAATTTAGATTTACATTCAAGTAAAATATAACAAGGATCAACAATTCATTTATCATATTTTCAACTAGTATAATAAATTGAATTATTAGTTTCTTAAAATTTATGAGCTGATTACAATGTAATCTAATACCCATTTATCTAAATTAATTTTGCAATTCTCATTCAATTAAACCATCCTTATTGTGAAAATTATCATCACAAGTTATCAAATAAAAATCTGAAATTTTCTTACCTTGTTTATAAATTAAAAATGAAAACACACTACTTCAAATTATGATAACTTTGTTAATTATATATATCAGCTGATAATACAGATACAATCAGCAATTACAATATGATCTACAAATTTGAAATTATTAAATTTATTATTTATATTATTAGGATGATATCAAATCCTACATTCGATATAATCAAAAAAACAAAAATTCAAAGAGATTATTTTAAAACAAGATGAAAGTCATTCACATCAATGAAACTTTCATAGTTATTTAAAGTTAGTCTCTGACCTTACTATTTATTAGGAATTCTCGATTAATCCTTCTTCCATGTTACTTATGACTTTATGTAATATGAATAATTTTTGCAAAGCAATCAATTCTATTTTTCTAAAATTACGATTTTTATTTTTAATATTATTATTTAATTGAATAACATCTTGGTGTCTATCTAAAATATCAAAGTGGTGAACCTATAATTCTAAATTAATATAGCTCTTTAATAATAATATTAATTTAATGCTTCACTATTTATGAAATGAATAGCTACACATTTAGATAAAATTATTTTCAATCAATTTTTAATTTTACTTTTATGAATAACAACCTTATCATTAATTTGTAAATGAAATCATCAATTGTAAGAAAGATAATATAGAAATTGATAGAAATAGAAAAGAGTAGATTAGAGTATTATGATTCATAATCAAATAATCATCTACGAAATCTTGCTATAACCAACCATATGTTTAAGCATATCATCTTTAACAATGACTCTTGAGGTGTGTTATTCTATCAAATCTTTTATCTTTTGTAATTGCATCTTATTCTCACTTGGAGAATACTTGAGTACTGGAAAAGAGAGTTTGCGTAAGTTCTATTTCTTCTTTTCAATCATGGGAGCACTTTTATATTTATAATTCACATTCTCAATTCTTCTATCAATTCTTTATACGATTTGGGGGAGTTACTAAATTTCTTTAAAAACTTCATTTCCACTGTCTGATTTGGTTTCAGTTTTTTTGTGAAAAAATCTGTTTTATTGCACATATCCATTGAAATACTTTTTCATTGTAAATAAATGTTTAGGATTAAAGGTTGGCTATGATTGATGTTATTGCATTAATAAAATAATAAATATAAATAATGGATCAAACTAGATAAAGCATATTATAGTAAATTTTGATTCTGGAGAGATGGGAGGTAGCATAAATTATTTTTTTTCATTTATAAAATGCATATAAGTATTCTTTAGATTAATTAATCTAGAAGGTAAAATATCAAAAACCTAATTCTATTCTAAGAATTTTGTGATTCCATTATATGAAAATCAAAGGAAACCTTAAAAGTAAGTTATCTAAATAATAATTACATATTGTTAAATGAAAATTGAATTGTGAGTTACTTGTTATGAATAAAAATAAATGATAAATAAAAAAGTATAGTACTGAGAGAGTAATGTAAGATTAAATGAAGTTTATGATCGAGGATATTTGACAACCTCTTAGGACATATATAGGTTTTGAAGTGGGGGTGGATAATAAGTTCGAAAACTTAGGAAATTCTAAAATAAGATTAAGAGAGATCATTGAAATAATAATAATTTTAGTAATTCAAATTAATTATTACTTGATATTATCAACAACTCTTTCAGATTATTCTAAACTTTAATACATTTTATTTAATTCGTAATGTTCCTTGTTGAATCTCATTAATTTAAGTTTGATATCTTTAAATTCTGGATTTTTTTATTCCAATTCTTTATGCAATTCAGTCATCACATCATCAAATCCTTGATTGTACTCATTTACATTGTAAAGATAAACTTATATATATATATATTAAGATACTTCCTTTAATCATGATCTTCATTAATGAGATCATGTTTTTATTCATTGTAATTTGTCTTTCAATACTAACTTCATGTTGTTTCTTCTATTTCATAGTCTCCCCAAGTAATCTTAATTCTTCAAGTAATTATTTTTCATCATCTTCTTCAAATAACATAGGAAAATCTTCTCTCTCTGAACCAACTTCACTTAATTAAAATGGAGTCACTTTCAACAACTGTAAATTCAAAGAAGGTATTTTTGTTGTTGATTTCTATTACTAATATGAATCTCTATGTTTATTATGTTCATCATGTTGATCCACTGTTTTCATACAAACCTATCTTTATTACTTAGGTGTCTTATTGCCATTGTCTTTCTTTGGAGTAATACTTATGTTCTTTTTTAATTCACATTTTGATTTCTTTACTTCCTATAGATTCTAAACCTTTACTGGAGTTCTATTCATTTAATAAGTATCATTCTTAGTGTTTTAAGGTGTTTTAGGTCTTGTAAGTCTGTTACTCACTTTGCTTAAACGACTCATTGTAGATCTTTCAGTAGTTTGTTATTATATAGAATCATTACTATTGATACTGTGATCCAATTTGGAACTCTATTTAGAATTCATCATTATTTATTATTCTAATTGAGTATATGACAATTCAATCTTCCGAGTGTAAAGTAAATGTTTAATTAGTTTCTCTTCACACTTATCCATGTTTTCTAATGGATTAAATCTGAGATTTAAACTTTCTAATCTTAACTTCTCTAATGGTTTTAAATCATTAATATTTAATTAATTATGTCCAATATCAATTCTATTATAATTTATATATAGTATATATTACATCTCCAGATTTTCTAGTTTTGTAAAACACCACAAAGCACCTGATAATTGATTGTTACTTAAATTTATTTTACGAAGTTGAATGTTATTATCAAATATGTTGGAACTGATTGATGAAATATTATTATAACTAAGATCAATTATTTTTAGGTTCTTCAAATTTGATAAGAATGAACCTACATATAAACGAGTACCTTATGATTTTAGAGATTTCTGAAAATCATCAAACACACTTCCCAATTAATTGTGAGCCAAATTTATTTCAACTAAAGATGAAGTCAATTAGAAGAACTAATTAATACGATTATGACTCAGATCTAAATTGTAAAGACATTAGAATTAGGAAAACCCATCTGTAGATCCCAATAAATTATGACTGCAGTTAATTGATCTAGTTTTAGTATAATTTAGGTGTGTATCATAGACAGCATTCTAATTCATAATTATACATTCTTTACAATGGTGTCCAAGTTAAAGTTCTTGATTTGTTTATTAGACACATTTACAACCTGCATTCTTTGCTTAATTTAATATTTAAATACAAATACTACTTCATTTGTGCGCTATGATCTAAAAAAAGTAAATTAAAAAACTTAAACACAAATTCAACAATTGTACTCTTGCTTAACATTTCCCTCAATTTCGAAAATATATTTAAATTAGTAACAAAGGTGAGACCATCATTGATTATAAAAATCAAAATGCACTTAATGAATTGAATAGATCAATTATGGATTATTATTTTGGAATTCGAGAATTCACAGTACCATTAACTTAAATGGTTCCTGCATTAGGATGTCGTTTAAATTATATTGAATGGGTCAAAGAATAAGTTGATAAATCCAAATTTCCTATTATTCAAATCTATGATGTTGGAACAGGTTTCTCAGGAGTGTTGATTTTCTTAGCATATCGATTATATGGTTGGAAAGGAATTGGAGTCGACACATCAGAACAAGCCATTAATCATGCTCAATCCATTGCCTAATTAAATCATATAGATTGTGAATTTAAAGTTGGAGATCTCTTTTAATTCTTATAAGATGGTATGGTAACAGTTTGTAATCCTCCCTTTTATGATGACCAAGAAGAAAGAGAATACAATAGAGTTATTCAAACTTAGGAAACATTTGTAGAAGGAGGGGAAATCTCATTTGTAAAAAAAATGATTGAAAATTCAACTAAAAATTGCATCTATACAACTATGCTGGGTAGAAAATCTAGTCTAAGTTCATTTCAAGATATTAATGATAAAGTAGAATTACATTAAGGAAATAATATTAGATTTGCATTGAGTTGGAAGAATTAATAAAAAGAATAATAATAATTATTAATGAAATGAATGTTTTGACAATGTATTTATTCTTATCAAAAACAAATAACTATTATTATTTATATAAATGAACAGTGTGATCATGAGTTTTAAATTATAAATCTCCAAATTTCTTAAAATCAGTTATTTACATAGTAAATAATAATCAAGATAAGTAATGATAAATTGAAGTATCCATCTATTTATAAATAATTGTAATTAATCTACAAATGTTTTATTATAATAATAACTATTGTGATAGTGTTATATTATGAATAATAATAATGTGACATAACAGATTGTAAAAAGCTGAGATTTTCTAGATTTTTATGATAGCTAGTTGCTTAAAGGAATTCTAAGGTAATGTTATACAAGTAAGTAGATAATTATAAAGGATATATAATTATTAAGTCATCAAAATAGAGAATTATACTTTGATTATAGATGCATATAAATTTAACCATTATGGGATAATAATTATAATAAAATAAAGAAAATTTTAATGACTCTTTAATTTATTTCACCTAAATAAATTTCTAAAAATAAGGATAAAGAATTGGAAAGATTAAATATTCATCAATTACTATTGGATTATTATGCAATAATATTAATTAATTTTCTTTTATCATTTATTGTAATAATAAATAAATTATCTTAAAAGTAAAATCTGTTATTTATATAAAATACTTACTTATCTCTAATAATCATAAATATTCAACTATCCTTCAAATAGAATTCTACTATTAAGTAACACCTAAATGTGGTTTTAAAATTAATATCCTTCTATATACATATGGGATACTCATTTTGTTAGAATAATTCTTAATAAAATCATCTTGATTGCTATCTTAGAATCTTATTTAATATCAATATTTATAATATAGTCATAAAATAATAAATACCTCAATTGGATATTATAAATACTTTGACCATTTTTTAAAGTTGATATGAATTCAATAATTTTAGACTTTTTGAAATGGATGAATGATTGGATGCTATTTTGTTGAGAAATCTAATTTTTATGTATATATGAATTTTAATCAAATTATACGTTCAAGATCAAAATCACCTGTTCGCTAAATTCCAAGAACTTCCCATGTATCCTATTTTAAAGTAAAAGAATAAAGACAAACCCTCTATAAAAAAGAATTTTTCATTTAATTAGGAGCCACTTTTAACAAAATAAGAATGTAATTACAACAATTTGCATTTTCATAAATTCATCATAAATATGATATAGAAATAAAGAAAATGAAACTAATATGGAATAATAAAAATTAGAAAATCTTAATGAAAGCTTTATCTATTTGGATGAGATAATACAAATATCAAAAAATGAGTTAGTCGTTAATTTCATCACCTACTTTTAGCAATGGATTAAAATCACCAAAAAATAATCGTATTAATGAATTTAAGACCACTTCTACATCTAAAAAATAATCAACAATGAGAACAAAAAAAGTATGGAATGCTTTAATGAAAATTCATAGAAATAATTAAAGACTCATATTTACTTTATATAAAATATTTTAGATATAGAAAAGGAAAAAGAAAAGTCTTTTGTTTAAATGGTATAAGAGAACTTACAAAAGATTATTATTAAATATAAAATTATGCAAACTAGTGTCAATATTAAATAAATAGATTTCAAAATGTTTGAAAGCAATGTGATATAAAAATTTATATTAAACTTTATTAACTATAATCATATTTATTAATATAAATTCTTTTATATTATAAAGACGAGAATTCTAAATACAAAATTGATTCTCACAATTTATTGTATTTACAATAGTACTTATTTGAAATATATATTAAGATTAACACAAATCAAATAGATTTTCATATATCAACTTTTTTTTTTGATTTTATTGGATCAGATGATATGTCATTGGCATAACAATATAAATTGTTTTCTGTTCTTGTTTCACATTATAAATTCTTATCATTAAATTAACAAAATGGCTTTGATTTACATTAATCTATTCCTTTAAAGTCAGAACATCTAAATATATAATCATAATAAAATTACAATATATTTCTACAAACACCATTTTCCCAAGTACATTGATTTGGATTTAAGCAAGTTTCTTTATTTGTAAAATAAGAACATTAAGTGCATTCACCATAATATTAGAAACATCTTCTACCATTCACAAAACTTGGACATTATAATGAAAGTAAATTATATTTGCAATCCTTTGCTCTACATTCATATTCATTAAATAGATCTCCAAAATAAAAATGTTACTTTTCCATATATGATGATTTACCATTAATAACTAATTAACATCTAAGCATATATTATATATAATTACCTATCTTAAAGTCTTGAATTTCTGCATTATATAAAATCATTAATCTCACTGCATTGAGATATTGATATACATTTATTATGTTCCCAAGTACAAGATAAGTCAATTTCATACTTTCCAACACATGATTCATAAGAATCATAATTCTCACAATTACTTGATGTTTTTTCTCTTTAAATTAATAAATCTATCTTTTTACATCATCTTTTTGTCACAATGTGTTTCATTCCATCCACATTCATTCTACTTCCTACATTCTTCTTTATTATCAAAATAATTGCAAATTGCTCTTAATAATGAACACTAACGAGTTTCTAAATTCCATTAACATGTTGCCACTCGAGATGCAACAGATGCACATGAAACTTAATCAAGTAGGTCTTCACATCTTAATTATTTCAATGAGCAAGCTAAAGTAATTGAAATTATTATTGATATCAAAATAATCTAATTCATAATAATTTCTTAAAAAGTAATCCAGAACTTGAATTTATTTTCTAAATGAATCATTATTGATTCTAATATTCCATATTGATACTACTTGATTTAAATTATTATTCATGTACTATTTCAAAAAATATTTTATATATATATATATATTTATTTAATTATCATGAACATCTTAATGAGAACTAAAATTTTATAGAAGAAACAAATTATATAATCTAAATAGAGAATCTCTAATATAGAATTTGCATCATTAATATTATATACCAAAATTTTTTGGTAATCTATAATGTAAAAATAATATATAAATAATAGATATTATTTCACATTTTCTTAGACCCTTTAACTTTTTTGACCTAATCTTACTAAAAATCTTCTGAAGAACTACCCTATGAATTTTCTACAACATCACTAATATAACTTTTATTTATACTCCTTTTTGTATCCATAATGCTTCTTTTTCTTCATTCTTCTAGGTCTAAATTATGGACTCTTAGGACTTTTAGGCTCCTCAACAACAGTCTCTGTAATTTAATACTCATATTAATATAAATCTTACAAATGGAGATGTTTTGCTGCTTTATGAAAAAATACGATCATTAGCATTAGCTTTAGTCTTTCTTGGAACATTCCCATTTAGTTTTCCACTTTTTATTGTAGTATACCCTTCCCATCCTTTTATTACATTTCCTGTGGCAGCTGTTTCTTCTAAGTATTTTGTCTCCAAATCATAAATTTGTTTCTCCAAGATTTTTAGTTCATTGTCAAGACTCTGCTTTTTATCACTTAACTCTTAAAACTTTTTTTCACTCATTCTTTTTAAACAAATAATTATAAATATAAATAATTTGAAAAAATGCTACAAATTATACACAAAAACTAATCATAGTCACTAATACCTATGAATTTACATAACATCTGATATGATGATGGAATTAAAATATAAAAATTCTTTATTTTTATTATAAATCAAAAACAAAATTTTATTTTTAAGAAGCCTTCAATTTATTATAGATAAAATCTGTTGTTGAAATTTATATGATAGTTTTTATCTATGTCTCAATATTAAACATAATAAGTTTAATTAATTTATGAATCATTTAATATTAATATAATTCAAAGATGTATATGAGATATCAAATACATACTAATGAACCTAAGTCTCATAATAAATATTCAGATTTAAAACTGAATATTCATCACTAACACACTTCAAGCTTACCGTTATTACTTCCTTAACAACTTAGTCCAAGAAAAGAGAAATCACCTTAATTAAGTAAAATGGGAGAGCAAATTCTTAAGCAATGGGGATTCTCCTCTGAAATTGCTCTTACAACAAGGAAAGAAATGTTTACAGAACATGTAAAATCAGGAAAGAAATCTATAGATAATTTTGATGATCTTTTATATAATCTAAATACTTAAAGACCAAAATGCCAGATAAATAATGATTTCCAAAATGATTTTAATCTTAAAAAGTCTGTTCATTTCAACAATGTAGTTACAGTTAAGAACATAGATGGCCAAGTTTCATCCAAAGAAATCAGATTATATTCAAGAAATAAGAGAAGACAAAGGACTAAACTTGAAAATTTGACAGTTTTGAGTTGATCTTTCTTTTAACTAATTTAAACTTATGTTTCAATTTAAATATTTCAATTTATACATTTTGACCAAAACTAAGTTTCTATTTCATAAGTGATTAATAAAAAATTAATTATTTTATAATTTTACTTCATATTTAAAGTTAGTAAGTATTCTGAATAAATTAACAAGTCTCTTTTGAATATCAGATTTTGTTAATAAGTTTGAATACTTATTAATTAATACTAATATAATTATATTGTTTACTTTGATATTTTTGTTATTGTATTTTAAACTCAATTAATTATGCAACTATCATTATATAATAGTATTAGATAAACAAAATATATATATTAAATAATTTTATAAATAATATAACAAAAAGAAGCAATCCCTAAAAGTAAGTACTTCTTAAGAATTACTATTGATTTACAATTACCAAAATTAGAAGAATAGTACATGCGAATAAATAATTATTTCATATGTTATTTGATTTAGGAATTATCTTGTGATTATTATATTGGGATAAATTATAAGTTATCAATTGAATAAGGATACAGCTTATGACACAAATTATGCAACATAATTCTAATTTCTATTCCAAATATCATCAAACAATGAAAAAGGTTGAGTAATAAAATGAAATTCCATTTAAACATTTATGATATTTGTGCTATCTAATTCATATAGTTTAAGATCATTTAATTTTGCAAATAAACTCAAACTCTAACAGAGTTTTTCATTTCTTTTATTTTATCCATTTAAATTACCGATTAATACTATTTATTATTTATTATTTGTAATTGGTAAAGCCTAGTATATATCATGAACTTAGTCCATTTAATCATAACAGCCACAAATATTAACAACTATCAATATTAAATCAGCAACATTTGAATAGTATTAAACTAATCCCATAGGTTTTCCATCCCATTCTATAGATTATACTTCATAAACTCTATGTTATGCTACCTTTGCTAATTTAACTTAGAAATGTATATCTTAGGGATAAAACTCCTTATGAAATTGTCCATAAGTAAGTGCATCGATTAAACTACTTTTTCCAACCATATTGGGACCTAATACTAACATTACTTGTGACATCAGAATTAACCAAAAAGTAAATTTAAAATATATAATTAATCACTCATAGCATTTATCTTGACATAGTTTCAATAGTTTAACTCAATCATCAATTAAAAGACTTATTAATGTTGAAAAAAAAAAAAAATACTTGCAAATCAATATATATTTCTATACTTCCGATTCAGAAATTAAGTGAAAAACTCACGTTCACTTTCCTTTATTACTATCATTTCAATCATAATCCCATTATTGTTATTAGGATTGATCATATATATATATAATATTGTTGAATTAGTTCTCAAAGTTCAAGTCTAGTTTCTATTACACAAAATTAGTATGTATATTATATAATAACAATTTATGCCTGATAAATTAATTCTTTTTATCACCAAACAATACTCAATAGCCCATATACTTGTTGTAATTTGAGAGATAATGTATTTCTAATCCTTAAATTATTAAAATAACTCTCAAAAAGGCTTATAAATTAACTTAAATGAATAACAAATAAACATTTGGGACTTAGGAAATATATTTTATAATTAATAAATTGAATTTTCTATAAGATATCAATTTATATACATTCTAGACATTGTTTATCTTGAATTCTTCAAAATAATTAATTATAAACTTATCTTAACATCTTTTTTTTTGGCTATTGTTTTATAATAATAAATAGTCTAACTCTGTTTTGGCATTAATCAAGATAAAATGAAAAGATAAATTCAAAAATGAGAACTAACTAGGATTAGTTTTTAAAGAATTTTATCTAACTTGTACCTTATATTATTAAAAATCCTTATTTTTGAGAGAAGTTAGGGATTAGATTTAGATTTAAAGATAAAAAATAATGGATTAAGAATTTTTGTATATTATAGACAAATCTATAATGACTTCAGTTTCCCGGCATCTTTCACAAGTTATAAAAATAAAATGTGAAATCTGAAGGAGTTAGAATTATGAAACTTAAAGAGTTTAAAAAAATAAATAATATCTTACTTCAGAAATAAATATAAAATTATTCCAAATAAAGTCTCCGTATTTAAAAATAAGGAATATTAGTAGCTTAATAACAAAAGATAATGAATGAATATGAAAATATATAAAAGAGATAATGTCAATTGGGTTTTTTTGATAACTAAAGATTTATAAACTGATGCATAACTTACAAGAATTAAAGTTTAATTGTTACTTTTCGAAACATATTCTTTAATAAAATCATCTCTGGCATTTAAGAAATTTATCGATATTATTTTTTATTCAATAAGACAAATAAACTAATTACATAGTGACATCGAATAACCTAATATCGAAAAAACTATATAAAAAATATATTAAGAATCTCAACAATCGGCACATCTTTTCATATTTTAAAATCTCTTAAGTAATGAACATCACGATGTAATGTATGCCATATTTCTATTAAGTGCTAATAGAAATATATTTATCAAACTAATGTTATATAATAGAATTAATCCATTTTATTTTCCTTTAAAGCCTGGTTAAAATCTAGAAGAATAAAATAATAATAAGAAATCATGTAAATTTTTGTTAAAACCCTTACAGGAAAGACAATCACTTTAGATGTTGATCCAGATCACACCATTGATGAAGTTAAAAACTAAATCTAGAATAAGGAAGGAATTCCACCTGATTAATAAAGACTCATTTTTGCAGGAAAGTAATTAGAAGATGGAAGAAAGCTTTCAGATTATAATATCTAAAAGGAATCAACATTACACTTAGTTTTAAGATTGAGAGGAGGTTAATGATTTAAAATATTCATATTACATTAATTCTATTAAAATTAATAAAATATTAATACACCAAGCATTAATAAATTCTTTTATTTCTATATTAAATATCATTATTGTGAATGTTAAAATGTACATATTTCTTTAAATAGTACATCTAGATTTTGATTATTAATTAATGTTTATAGTTAATTAATGGGTGAACTTTTTAACATATAATGGTTACACTTTAATAATAAGAAGATTGATATATATATTTCCATATCATCATCTTCTACTCTAGAATAAAATGAATTTCTAAATAAAGAGCATTTTGATAATAAATAATTATGAATTTTATTAAATGGTAAAATAGAAAATTTGAGTCCATTTTATTGAATTCTCTTAATTATAGTGAAGCAGATGACAGATTAAGTATTAAAGTTCTTGAGGTACAATTTATGCTATAAAATTTAATCTGATAATCTTCTTCTCAACACAGTTATTAAAACATTACTCCTATCGAGAAGATATCAAAAGTAAGTTTATTTTGATTAATTTCAAGTGCTTTTGTTGTAATGGACTCTAAATTTAATTATATTTCATTAAAATGTTAAATAAGCATTACATAATAAAAAAATCAATAAATTAGAATAATATAGATATTTTCTAAAAAATATTAATATTTAGTTTTTCTATATTTTTAGATATGATAACTATAACTCTGTCTGAAATTTTGTAATAATTTTTTTATTGAACAAATTCTTTCTGATTGATGAAGAAATCGTTTTAAATGGAATAAATCGATAGCAGTTCCAAATAAGCAGTGATCATTTATTCTGCATTTAATAACATTTTATAAATTTTTATACAATCATTCTAAATAAATTAATATGAACTCCTTAGATGAGGCAATTGTGAATCTTGATAAGATTTTAGCTCATATTCTAATTGAGTAGGATTTAAGATTAAAAGGTATTTAAATAGGACATGGTTGGAAATAACTTAGTGTAATAAAAGAGGCAGTAACAAAATTGAGTTTTTTAGATAGAAGATAGTATAAGAAAAAATTAGTGGAGATGGAAAATCGTTTATTTACATATGAAGATAATTATATTTCAGAAGTGGAATTGAAATTAGTATTAATTAAAATATATCGATAAGGCTTTAGAGGATGTTTAGAAAGTAAATGAATTAATAAATAACTATAAAACTTAAGTGATTATAGAGAAGAGAAAAGAAATAGAAGAAAAATTAAATCTCATTTAAGGAGAACTCAAAAGAATTTATGAGAAAAATAAAAATAAAGATGACAAAAAATGGATTGATATGAACAAATAAATATCTGGAATTATGGGATTAATTTCAAATGTTCTAAATTCAAAAGATAATACATAATTTACAGATTAAAGAGAATAAATGAATTAAATCTTATAGACAGTATATATATAGAAAAGAATAAAAGATGAAGAAGAAGAAGAATTACTTAAAATTGCAGTAGAAATGGAAACACTTAAAAATTTATAAAGAGAATTAGATTAATAACTATAGAAAGATAATGAAAATTTTAGTGAAATAGATAATAAATAAGGAACTTTATAACGTACTTAAGAACAAAATGTTAAATAATATAATTAAGCTTTTCAATATGTATAAATGAGAAGAAGAACAAAGGTTAAATTATTTTTTTAAGGTTTGTTTACAGCGGTTGGATGTTTAGGAGGTAAAATTGGAGCAGTCTTTGGTTTAGCATTTGGTACCATTACAGGGAAGAAAGTAAGCGAAGCAGTTACAAAATCATCAATTAATTGATATTATCAAAATTTAATATCTATATCTTTAAAATTATTGAGTAATTCTTAAATTTTTATTCAAATAATTTTTAAGTTGATAAATTTCCAATCGATTTCAACATTAATTGTTAAGAATTTATTTTAATGAAAGGAATGTAAATTATTAAAAAATAAAATGAAATAAAGGATAGAGAAAACTAAATTAAATAAATTATTATGAAGTTGATCAACATCAATTATGTTTTCTAATTCATACCTTTCTTAAACTTAAAAAACCTTCTCCTAAATCTCCCTGATAGGCAATATTAATTCTTGCTCGAGAAGGTAAAGAGATAAAATCAATCATTGTCAAACCAGTTACTGAGGTTTTAGTATCTTTTAATTTTCCTGAAGAATGATGAACTACATAACTAATTTTATAATTTTTAGTACCTACTATTGTTTACAGCATTTATTATGGTTTCTCCATTAACCATAATATCAATTTTAGGTTTTCTTTTAGCAAAGAATCCAAGTGTTATTTCATAAATACCAGGAGCCACCACAATTATATTTGGTTTATCTTTATCCCATAAGAAATTTTCAGTTAATGTATTAATTTCCTATATATTCCATGGGATTAGACTACCTGGACTTAAAAAGTTCCCTTTAAATATCCATCTTCCTATTATATTTTAACTACATAATTATTAATTCAAAGTGTTTTGATTTTATTAAAATCTATTAAATTCTTCATAACTAAATTTTGATGATAAAATAGATTAAATTTCATTGAAGGCCTTAGTGACATCTTCATGATTTGCTTTTTTTTCAAGAATATCTTTAAAATCTCTTTTAGATAATTTTTTTTGGATATCCTTTTAAATTTCAGTAATTTACAAATTATTTGCTTCTTTGTATTCTATAAATATAGTTGTATCTTATTTCTTTCCTAGATCAACAGCAATGTTTTCAATCAATTACATATGTTAATGAAAATCTTTGAGAGGAACTTTGTCTTCTGTATGTGATAAAAGTACTTCCATTTCAATTTTACTTTATAAGAGTGACATGATTTCAGTATGATTTGCCTATTATGAATTAAAATTATATTAATACTTTCTTATTAATTAATTAATAAAATTCATTTCCCTATAATTCTAAAACAATACGTACTTCATCTTTAAACTCTTAAAATCTTTAAGCAATATCAATTTATTATGTATTTAAAGCATTTTGTATTTCAATTAAATCTGATTTTTATTCTAATTATAAATTAATTTAATTAATTTTGGTTTCTAGTTCAGGTTTTTTAATAAATAATTATTATTAATCATTAATTTCTATTTTCATAGAATCCACTTATTAAACTATTCTTTCTAATTCTTAAAAAAATGCTTTTTTATTTGCATTAAGCAAAGATTTTGTAAGTGTTTGATGTTCATTTAATTACCTTTATTCTTCTTAAGAATATTATTTAAGTTAATCCTTAAATTAATGTATTTATTCATTTAGATTGGATATTTCTAATCTTCTTATTTTTTCATTGAGAAGATCATCAAAATATTTTTTTTAATAAGCCATTTCATTTTTAAGTAAATCTACATCTTCTTGTATATTTTTTCTATTAGATTCCATCATTTAATATGCTTCATTTTGATCCATTTTGTTTGAATCTATTTATAACATTTTCTATTCTAATATTTTGATTGTGTAATCATATTATTATTTAAATTGTTCTATTGAAATTTAAATTGAATCATCTCTATTATTTACTATGATTTATTTTTAATGATAGTACATTCTCTTTTTGCTGTGAATATTTTCTATTCAAATTAATTGTGAAGTAGAGAAATGTCTTTTTGTATATGTTCTATGTTGAGAGTTATTTAGGTGATTTAATTTTAAAGGTAAGTTAAGAGAGTATTGGAACTCATTCAAATTTACAACAGAAAAATATATAATAAAAAAAGTTAATTAATCAATCACTTTACCTACGATACATAAATAGATAAGCAGAATCCATTTGATTGATTTGGTTAAGGGAGAGACGCTCAATTTCATCATCATTGAAGAGATAAAACTTCACTAATCATTAAGATAAACATACATTCTGATTACGCTTGACTAAAGCTACATAATGACCTTAATCGAGAGTTCCTGAATGTACAATCATTGATTGTAATTCATATTTAGTATCAATTACATCTGGTCCACAAAAACTATAGATTTTAGATATGATTTCATACTTTTTAATATTTAATTCCATATCAGCATTAACTGGTTCTTTAATTTTTTTCTTTAATGGATAACTTTGAAATCGTTTTAATTACAAAACTAAAATATTTGGTGCAAATGTGATTTTAACACGCCGTTTAATACTTCTAAATTTCTAATTACAAAAAGAGCAAGTCCATCCTCCTTCAATCATTTCCTCTTTAAAATAGTTACTTAAACATTCTTATATTGTTAATTTTCTCTACATAAAATTCTTACCCACTAGTGGTAGACTTAAATCATAGAATGGATCTTAATGTTAACTAATTTTATCACAATTAGAGCATTTAATGAATGAAGTAAGTTGTCCATGAAATAATTCATCAATAAATGTAAGGGATTACTTAAACTAACATTATTATTATGGTTAATTCAATTAAGGAGCATTATTAATAAATATTTCTTCTTTAAATTTATCCAAAATAAAGAGTAATAATTCAGAACTATCGTGCATTTCATAGATTGAGAAATGCTTTTATAAAACTTTAATTAATTCTTTTGCAACTATATGACCTTTATAATGTGCTTTAGAGGCTTTTCTTAAAAGTAATGTATAGGCATAACTAAATAGTTTACATTCAGATTAATATGAATATAGAAAATGGTAATTTAATTAAGGAATACCCATCAGACATTATAATACACTATTCAAATAGCAAAAGTAAATTTCATTCTCCAATCCAATTATTTATAATTCTTTAATTAGCATTTATTTTAGATTTCTAATTTTGGTTTATTATTTATCAAGATCATTCATTGAAGGTGAAGCAAATACTTTAAGTGATTAATCTAAGATATTATTTTCACTCCTTCTATCCAAATCACTTATTGTAATCATAGGTCCTCCTTTGTAGATATTTACTAAGACATTCCAAACCTAATCATTAACCAATACATAATCCTTATCTAATACTAATTCTTCTTTTCCTTTATATTTATCATACAGAATTTTATTTTTAATCTCTCCAGGATGTAATCCCGTATCTTTGATATAATTGGTATATGCAATGGCCCAGTTAAATTCAATCAGATGAGTCTTCTCAGGTAATTCAATTAATTTTGTAATTAATTCCCGTTCTTATTCTAAAGTTTTCTTATCATGTAAAATGAACTTCTCAATTTCTTATAAACTTAGATTGATCTTATCATTTGTTCCTTCCATATTGGTTAAATTAGTTGAATGCTGATCTTAATCATTTGAAGTTCTTATTTGATATTTAGATTAAGCTTATAAAGGAGGTGTTTATGTTTAAGTTTACACAACTTTTCGTTTCTTGTTGCTATTACAACATACAAACATATTTAATATTAATTAAATAAAATAAAATCACTTACTTAAATGAAGTAATTCTAATATCTAAATGACTGATATTCAAAATTTGTTTCCACCCAAAAACAAAGATTTTTTTATTTTATAATTAATCGTACTGTTGAAATCGCAGATGTAATAAGACTTACCAATCGAATCAGTGCTTGATATTCTAGATAATGGTGACAAAATCAAGTGCATCACAGGATTGGTTGCCACCTTAGATTAAATTAAATCAAATTAAGTTCATAAGACTTATTTGATAAAGAAGATTAAAGAAGTAAATCTCTTATCTAAACATTCTAGTTACGTCTTGTTTCTAAAATCATTAATGATTTGCTATGTAAAGAAGAAGTCATTCATAGTCCAAAGAGACAATAAAGCAAGATCAAAAAGAGTCGAATCATCTTTGACAAACAAGTTGATCTTATGCTTTTGAAGGGCTCTATTATTAAATTAGAATAATCCATCAAAGAGAGTTTTAGATTCCATTCAGAAATGCATTCCAAATTTTAATAGATATAACAAAAAGGCCTAGATTATAAAGAAGATGAATAATTTGAGCATCTAGATATTATGAGACTGGTCTAAATATATCAAAATGAAATGGAATATGTCAATGAGTATTTTAATAGGATAGAAAACAATCCAATTAATTCAAATGGTCATTCCTTAGATATATTAAATAAATCATATTAAGAAATGCTACTTGATGACAATATCGTCATCATCACATAATATGTATAAATGTAAAATTTATTTGTAGTTTTAAAATTTAAATCAGATGATAGATGATCTTGAAAATTTGAAATAAAAACTCATTTAATTTGAAGAATTTGAGTCTCAATCAACTAATTTTGAAAACTCAAGGAATTCATCAACAAATGAAAGTAAAATAACATTAATATTATTTATAGAGCATTTTCCTAGAAGTAAATCTTAAACATATGAATTATGTGAATAATAGAGGATGAATGTTTTAAAAGAGATAACAAATGAAATCAAAGAGAAATCTTCTGAAACATGTATAAATTGTAGTATATTTTGAATTAATTTATTGTATATATTATATTTTTTTGCCCTATTACTCACAATAGATACTTATCATGTGGCACTTTTTTGACAACACCATGTTAAACTCCAAATTATTGAGTTGTGATTCCTAAGTCATGTAATAAATAATCGCTGGTCTTCACAAGAGGATCATCACCTTTATATAGAACATTAAATAATACCTGCTGGTAATTCAGTGAGATATCTCATTCTCTAGAATTATCTATTATAAGTATAATCTCCAATGCTGTTGTATGTCTTCATTTCCAAAAGTTTTCCACCATTTCCTTAATATTAACATATATAAAGTACCATTCTCTCCGAAAATGAATCCTTTAACAACTCCATCAACAACAAGCTTAGTAAAAAAACATCCAGCCAATACACCTACAATATATGGGGCTGATTTCTTCAATGTTTTGAATGTGTAGTTCAATTTGACCATATCCAATGATGTGAATGTTTGCAATTACTATGGAGTCATTGTACGAGGATTTGACCACAATTTTGGATCCACGACATTTGGAATCTAGAATTCAGGTAATTTAGACATAAATAAATTAATATCATTTTTTCAATAAACTTTAACTTAGTGGTTGTTTTCTTAATTAAGAACATCCAAATGATACTTATTTTTACATAATCACAGGTTTCCGTTTGAATTCATTCTCTTATTTATCCTCATAATGTTCTATAATCTTTTATATAGGATTTTAATTTTTTGAAAGTTCTTTAATAGATAGATTCTCCTTCTGAACTTCTTCATATAAATCTTTCATTCTTTCATATTTTTATTGTAATTATTCATATTTCTTTTATTATTATTCTCGTTACTCTTATAATTAAGCTATTTCTTTTTATAAAGTTTTAAATTATCCCACTTTAATAACATATAAATCATAAATCTGTTTGGCTTATTCATTTGGACTTTTTTATCTTAATAATTTTAAATACATATCCTCATTTGGATTGTTTATAACTTTAGCTAGATTTTCCAAATAATCATAGCCTTTTAATTTAATCTCATTCTTTTCAATTTCTTATTTTTAATTTTTATTTTCATCTTCAAGTGATTAAAAACAAACTTCTAATGTCTTTAATTTTGAATAATGTAATTTCTCTTTTATTTCTAATTCCTTATTCTTCTCTATATATTATTTAAGTTAATCTTGTATATGTTAAACTTCTGTTTATATAGATTCATTTTTTTCTTCAACAAATTTATTTCTTTACTTAATTCTTAGATTTTCATGCATTAATTCTTCATGATCTGCTAATAATTTTGCCATATGTTATTTCTAATCAACACTCAAATCATTTAATAATATACTCATCTATTCATCAATACCTGTTATTTCTTCAACTGCATAATGTAATGACTATAATTCTGTAGATCTCATACGACAATTAGGGCATTTTCTTGAATTTTAATGGCAATTTACACCACAATTATAGTGAAACACATGTCCACACACTGTAAAAACGCAAAGGTCCTTTATCATCGGCTCTAAACAAATTGTACATATTGGAATTTCAAAGATTTTTCTACCTTTTGCTTTTAGGGCGCTCATTTTATTTTATTGAAATAAATTAAATAACTATAATATTATTATAAAAATATATTAATAAATCTATTACTTACTTCAAATATTACCAGGATAACAAAAATATTATAATATATTCATTTATATGCACTTGATCTAGCTTATTAATAATTTATGTAACACTATATAGTTTAATCTATATTGTATTGAGGAAAGTAATCACTAAATAATTTACTATTCTCAAAAGATTGATAAAATTCTAGATTAGGCATTTCCAAAGGGTTTTTCAAAAATTACTTAGCAGTTTCTCCTGTAAATTTAGATGATTGAATCCCATATTTGGATGGTTACATATCTTATTGCTATTATTATTGATATCCTCCTCTCTCAGATTCAGAAATACAAGAATTAGATTTTCTATCTGAACGAATTGTTTATGTCTATTATTATTATGGTTGAGTTGTATGATATTTCTAATATTTTGAAAGTGTATTTTAACTGCAATTATCCATCTAATTCAATATTCTCTTTTAATGATAATATACACTATCCTGTAATTTAACCTTTTTCTTTTTAATACTAATTAATTCATCTTGTTCTTATATCGAAAATATATTATTAGGAGTATTATTGCTGCTGTAAGGTAAAGAAAACACATTACTACTAGAATTTTTATCTGAAGATCCATTAATGTTCTTTCGATTAGCTGACACATCTTTAAATAATTAACCATAAGAACTGTGAGACATTCCACTTGGTGGTTACTGAATATACTAGACTGGACTAACATTTGTGATATCCATTATTTAATGTTATTATTATTATTGTTATTATTATTATTATTATTATTATTATTATTATTATTATTATTATTGTTATTATTATAGAGAGTACAATGACTCACGCATTGAGTATTATGATCCTCTTCTTGGAGTCTATTATGACTATTAAAATGAATTTTATCTATCAGTATAACGATGGCTCATTTCTCCCATATAAGGTTATTGGATACTAATTACTTCATCTTAAAATTTTTTATTATCATCTGTAATATCTGATTCAAAGTTTTATTATTAATATTGAAGAGCAGCCTCTTCTATTTTCAAAATGTTTGACTTTAATCTTCTTTATTTGTTTTTAACCTTACTTCTGATATAATTTCTACGAATTTATAAATCGTTTGATTAGATATATTATACTAATATAGATTTTTTTGGAACATAATGTACATGATCACATTCATCAATATCATGAAATTTACCACATACATAGCAACACAATTAACATAAACTATAAATTTCATTAAGAACAATTTGATCAGTCATCATTTTATATTTTTATCTCTCCTAATAATGAGATTTTATACATTCTAAAAACAAGTTTAAATCTAATTAAGCTATTTGAGAATATCCTATTGATGTTGCATTGATATTTGAATAAGCATTTTTGAAAAAGGCTTGATTATTGAAAATAGAATCCTTTCCAAGTACCTTAATTTAAAAATCTTGATTAGATGATCCTGCCTTTTTTTAAGAGATTTACACTTCTCCTGACAATATCATGAACAAATGTTAATTAGATGTTTATTACATTAATACAATTTAGTTTGGGATGTATGTGTACTCTTGAATTAGACTACATAATTATCTTAAAGTGTTTTCTGAAAAAGAAGATCTAAATATAGGCATTTTTTAGAGTAGATGATAGTAACGCTAAGATTTTACATCATTCACAAATGTTTATGGTAATTGAGATAAGAAATTCATATCAACAGATTTTTATGAGTTCAATTTATTTATATAAGCCATTATTTACTATTTAGTACAGCATTTTAATGATAATTTATTTAATAATCCTACATTATCTTAAATAGTAAATCTAAAAGTACAAAAGCAGTAATATATAAGAATGAACATTTTAATAACATAAGATATTTCATTACTTTTATCTGACCTATAACTTAATACAATGAATTCATCAAAAAAATTAATCTTCTTATTATGATTATATTGAAGTATAGATAAGGCAATAAATTAAACAAAATGAAATTCCATAAGATAATATGTGTATTTGATGACTTTACCATATATTAACTCTAATTCTTTCATTAATTATCTTAATTTCCAAAGTCGAATAATATGCAAAAGCTATATGAATTGACATTACTCTGATGATAATGCAAAAATTACTGGAATTAGTGAGATTAAATCAAAAATAGATTACCTTTTGAGATACATTTATGTTAACTATTCAATATTATTAATTATTTCACCATCATTATACTATTCGAATAGAATTTGATTGAAAATGTTGATTACTTAAATGACAATTAATAAAAACTAATAAATATGTTGCTTTTAAAAACTGTCTTGTAAATTAATCAACATTAAAGTCATAAAGAAACATATATACAAACAATATGTAGCATTACTAAAATGATAATATAGATTTTATTTCTTTGGATGGAAACATATTCCAAATGAATTATTCTAATCGAAATCAGCCGTCTTATCAAATATAAGGTTGTGCTGAAAAGAGGGAGAAGTATTTATCGTTTTTAATGACATTAATCCACTCCATTAAACATCACCATAGGAATGCAAAGCTTTTTCATCAATCAATATGCTTTATTAACTTAAATTCTTCTTTGTTGTTTTATGAGTACTCTTACAACGATGGTTGATTGATATAGACTGTTCTTTGTTGCTAGGTTCCTCATTTATTAGAAGCAAATCCTACATCTCATTTTAGGGTGGTCTGTCTGATGCAATCTGAGGTGTTACATTAGTAATTGGAGGTGATCGAATCATTTCTTAGGCAGCATCTGATGGCTTTCTAACTTATAGTTAATGCTAATTGACGACATTCATTTTTTAGACTATTGGTTGAATTTATGTATATATTGAATCATCCATTGAGATAGACATAGATCTTGAGCAAGAACCTTATTGCATATTTATATTCGACTGCACTAGCATTATATTAGTTTATTTAAATTACTACTCAATATAATATATTCTAATAATAGGCTATACTAAAAGAAAAGTCTTTTTTTATTTGTAATATATTAATAATGTAAAATGGATAACTAGTATTAATTGGCTATTACAAAAGATTAAATTAAACAAAATAATATAATAATATTAAATTCATATTTCACTTTTATTTGAAAATACTTTTAATCTCTAAATAGTGAATTAAAGGAATTATATTGTTAAGAGTGTCTTATTATCATAAGGAAAGTAAAAATTCAACTATTTTTATCATTAATTCAAAATTTAGACTATAATATTGATGTATTTACATCTATTATCTCATATAAATGAAATATTTGTAATTAAAATTATTTTATTGAGAATTCTTATTTAAGAAAGACAAATTAATTCCTAATCATCTAAGATATATGAATACATAAATTACTTTACTAATTATTCAATTAAAAATCTCAATATAATTAAGAGATATTTTATATCCTAAAAGTGATGAAAATATTAATCTTTTTATTGTTTATCAATTTCTATTGACAACATAAGAGTATAGTTTAGATGAAATCAATTAATTTTTCCATTTAGAAACAATAAATTAAATAGGGAATCCAAAAACAAAGCCTAAAATCGCTTATGAAGAATTCACTAAATGCTAGTAAAATATAAAGAAATCTACAGAAATATACAATAATATAAGAGGAGATAGTGTGATGTTTATATAATTTCTTTGGATAATAGTTTATAGAATAAGAAATGCAATTTTCAAATTGATAAATAAATACCTCATGGTTTATAATTAAATTATTCTAGATATGTTTGCAAAGCTACTCTCTCTTAATCCTAGTACATCATCATCGATTGAAATATCAAAACCGATATTTACAATAGGAAGAGATTAGAAGAATGATAAAGTGTTTACAGATATTAAGGTAAGTTCTAACCATTTAACAATTGAATATAAGGATTCCTAATTTACTTTGACAGATTACTCTAGTAATGGAACATATATCAATGAAAAAAAGATTGGTAAAGGAAACACAGTATCTATTTTAAATGGAGATAAGATTCATATGTTACCCATTTAAAAGGTTAAGGAGTATGAAGTGATTGGTTTTGAATTTGTTGTATGCATAAACAATGAATAATAACCTTCCAAATTATCAATTGAATCAATAGACCGATAGATTTCTGATGGAAAAGAAGAAGTAAAAAATGAAAAATTATTGGACACAAAATAATTAGTTGAAAATCAAGTTGACTCTTAAATAATTAATGAACCACCTAAAAAAAAGGAATAATCACCTATTAATGTTCCAAAAATTGATGGATTAGAAGATGAATTGTAATGTACAATTTGTAATGATTACTTATTTGAAGCTGTTGCAGCTAACCCTTGTAATCATCATTTTTGTGGTGCTTGTTTATCTAATTGGTTTAAAAAATAAACATATGAATGTCCAAATTGCAGAGCAAAGCTAACTGGAGTAATGTAAGCAAGAACCATAAACAATTTAGTTGAGAAATGGTTAAAGATTAATCCACATGAAAAAAGAACTGAATAATTATTAAATAAGATGAAAGAAGAAAATCTCATTTATAAAAATCCATAAGAATTTATTAATTTAACTGTTAAACTCAATTAGAATAAATAAGAGAAGTAAAACTAAATGTTCTAGAATATTTTAAATTAATAAGAAATATTTAGAAATGATGACGATGAAGAAGATAATGAAGAAGAAAATGAAGAAGATAATGAAGAAGATGAAGAAAATTAATCTCATAATGACGAATATTTAAGTAATGATGAAAACTTTGATGATAATTAATAGAACTAATAAATCTAATAATAATTCTATGTTCCTGGGTTTTTCCAAAATAATAATCATGGTTTACAGGGGGGGTTTAATGGTTTATTTCCTTAAAATCACTTCCAATTTGGTTTTAATTAAAATTTATTTTAATAATAATTCATTTAACCAAATAAAGCATGTAAAAGTTGTAATGGAAATACTTGGAAGAACTATTAATGTCCTCCCCTATAAAATCATATAGGTTGTGCCTCTTGTGCTAGATTGATGCCAAAATTAGACCCTAGTAATTTATTTCTTAATACATTTAGGTGAGGACGATAACGAAGTGTTGTAAATGTAATGTTGTATATGTAAAGCATATCATTGTTAATTTTATTATGGGGATTGCAATAATGCTGCACTTTAAAAGTTTATGCTTGTAAAAAATATTTAGCATCAAATGGTAATTCCATATAATTATGTAAACAAAAATGAATATAATTTATTATTATAACATCTTGGAGGAAGGCCTTAAAGTACAATTTTTAATTTTATGATGGATAATTATATTAGTAAAGGTTATTTCTATTTTCAATAAAATAAATCAACATTCAATAATCCAATTTAAGAAATTAATGTTAAAATATCACCAAATTCAGTAATTTTATATATCTATTATCTAGCCAATCTGCTGGTTATGTCATAGGAAATTAATCAATTTTATTATATTTAGATATGTCTAATGCATGAAATATGATGAACCATTGTTCATGAAAGAAGATTGTTTCTATGGCATGAATTGCAGAATTTAATTGTAGAATCAATAGCATGCCTAATAATATAATCATTTTTGTGAATAAACTAAATTTGGTTGAATTTATACTTATATTGATTTGTGATCAAATATTTTTGTTATCAATTGTTATTTATTTATAAATCTATATGAATTTTTAAATAAAGATAATTAATCATGGAATAGATAGAATGAATTATTTAAATAAGATTGAAATAATAGATATATAATATTAAGTTTGTATATTTTTGATATTTAGATAAGTAGTGATTTTTCATTTAAATACTTATAATATTAAAGTATAGTATTAATATAAATTGTATTTAGTTATTTCATAATAAGGAATGTTCTATTAAATATTAGAATATTCATATTATAAAAATAATTGAGTTTATATTAATTGAGATCAATAATAACAAATAATGAGTTCAGTGTGAAAAAAATAAAATAAGAATTATCGTCAATTACTTGATATAATATTAAAAATGCTATTGTATCTAGAATCTACAAGGCCAGATCTTGTATAGAATAATATTGATATATGTTAAAAGTTAAATCATGATAGTTTTCTTTAGGTTTCAAGAATTTTTTAGACTGAAACAATAGCATCCTATCGAAAATAAAGATCGACATCCATTAATTTTTCAGGAAGACTTTCTTCTTCTTCATAACTTTATGCTTCTTCATCAAATCGAAATGATTGAATTCTTTTTCGTTATGCTAATTTGTAATTGGCATTTTAAAATCTTTAAGTCCTTTTATTTTTCTTTTAGATTGTGTTGGCAGTACTTATATGAGATTGAGATTCAAAGATAGGTTTTGGATCATAATCAGAATTGAAAACACTTTTAATACTATCTAAACTTTCTGATTCAAATTAACTCACCTTCCTTTAAGTTTTGTATTTGTTGCTTTATATTTAGATGGATTTAACTTATTAGATAGAAGGCTCTTATTCCAAGATAGAGTAAAACAAAATCTCTTATATTTGATTAATCATTATTACTAATATTAAATGATATTAGTAATAATCATAGAGAGAATAATTAAAAATATTGACATTTTGTTATATATATAAGTCTAGCAAATATATGTATATATTTTCATATTCTTAATTATTGTTGTTTGATTACAAATCCCTTTTTTAAGACTTATTTGAAGATAGATGATTAGAGTTGTTGTGAATAGTAATTATTAAAAATTAGTAATTAATAAATTAGACTTCTAGAGTTCAAATTAATAATGGAATAAAGATAATTTACTATATGCTAAGACACTTAAAATCTAGAGAAATATCTTTGTCTTAATAAAGAATGTTATACATCAAAAAAGAAGCAATTGCATTGTCATGAATGTTTAGTAAAATTACATAAGACAGACAAAAATAGTATTAAACATTATGAGCAATTTGTTACTTTTGATTCTATTGTTAATGATTTGATTAGAAGAAATAACAAAAAGATTGAATCATTTAATCAAATGATGATAGAAGCACATCAATTTAAAAAAGACAAATTCAAAGAATTATGCACATTTAGTAATTGTTTTTCAAATTTAAATTAGAAACATTTTCAAGCAAGAGTTCAGAGTTTCAAAATCAAGTATTTAAAAAGATTGAATTCTTTGTTGAAGAAGTCCCTAAACAATTAAATGAATAAGTGTCATAGATACGATTAGGATTGTAATTTTAAAAAGAGAAACTTCAATTTCATATTGAATAGTACTTATCAAATGATACAAAGTTTGAAGATAGTTTAAAACTATCATTAGAAGCGATTAAGAAGAATATTGAAACTTATATTGCATCAATTGAATTACAAGATTCTTAAACAATTAAGTAAAATGTGATAGTGAATACAGGAAGAAAACCATCCAATAATTGTAGAAAAAAATAGCTGATTTAGAAGGAGTCAAGACTATGCCAAAATATGATTACATTCCAAAAAAAACAATAATATTTATAATCATTCCATTGATGTATTTTATCTATACAGTGTTACAAATAGATAACTAGTTATTAAAGTATGAACAAGTATTTAATTGTAGACTCTAAATTAAGATTGATTAACAATCCTAATCTATACTTGATTTATAAAAATTATTAATATAGGAACTTTAATTATTAAGGTAAGAATAAGACAATTAAAATAAATAATTAATTAATAAATATAATGAAACTCTATATGGGAATAATAATATCAAGGAAATTTTAATTAATAATGATTCTAAATTAACATTAAGAATAATTTAATTATCTAAGAAAACAGATGAAGAATTTAATAATACTAATAATATTTTAAAAGAATTAACATAGAATATTTCAAAAACAATATCAATACGAGAAATTAATTATATTTTAGAACCTATACAATTTAATGAACAATCAGAAATTCTTACAAAATAATATATTATCGATCACTTAATTGTTGGATAGTAATTGAATTTTACAAATGCTGAATTAATTTACAAGAGTAAAAGAGACGGACTCTCAATGGATGCCTTTTGGTAATCCATGAAAAAGTAAGGCTCCACTTTACTAATAGCCAAATTTCATAACTTAGAAATAATTGGGGCAATCACAATACCTTCCTATTAACCTTTATTTTAAGGAGATTATTAGGTAGATGTAACCAAAAAATCCTTCATATTCTCATAAACACAGAATCAAATTTATAAATTAAGAGATTTTAGATTTGCTTTATATTCTAAATATATGGTAGGACCATAATTTGGATAAGGTCCAGATTTAAGTTTATAAGGAAACACATTCGATCAATGTTCTAGTAATATTGGATACACTTATGAATATGGCAAAATAAAGGGAGAATCCATAATAAATGAATCATCTAAGATAATAGAAATGGAAGTATTCTTATTGAGTTGATTTAAATACACTAAGTTTATTTAAATTACATTAACTAAATATCATTTCTTTGATCCAATAATGCACTACATAATTCTGTGATTTCATTATTATGTTATGATTAATCATATGGTAACAATATTAAACATTAAATTGGTAATACACTTAAGAGACGCTAACAAAATTCTATATAAAGGGAAGTCCTGAATTAACAATTATTTTGTATTTTACATCCACTTTCAATCATACCTTATTTTTTATAAAGAATGTGTATATCTCATATAGAATACATTACAATTACTAATATTATATTTTAAACTTTACATACAAATTCAATTTCAAAACCCTATGACCATCTTCTTGAAATGATTATTTCTAATTATATATCCTTCCTCAATTATTTTGTAATCTCCTATTATGATTTCATCTATTTCTAATAATATTTACACTTCCAAAACAATACAATAACCATTATCAATTTTCATATTATCCTTATTGATTTGACTTAATATATTTTAATTATAAATTTAATTTATGAATTACATTTTAGTGGAACAAGATGAAAGACTTTAACTATTGATAAGTATTGTAAAGAGAATAAAATCCAATACTGTTGTAGTCTTCTCTGAAAATTAAATTAATGTAACTCAATTTAAAATCATTTAGTTTTTGTAAGAGTTGTTTATCTTAATGGGAATAAAAACTAATTTCAGAACTTAATAACAACCAGCTAATCAAACATTGTAAATTTATTATGATCCTCCTGTGACAGAAGTAAAGAGTGGTTTAGTCTTTGTTCTACCTGAAGAGAAGATACCAAATTGTACTGAAAGCAAATTAGAAAAAAATAAATAAGAATAATTTGCAATTTAAGAAGTTATGAAATTAGTATCTAGCAATTATAATCTTAATTGTTTAGCTGAAAAGGCTTACAAAGATTTTGTTTATGTATAATATAAATATAATAATAGACTTATTAACATAAATTAGATTAAAGTAATTATGATGTCTTAAAATTGAATCCTATGAGATTATGTAAATCTTTTGGATTTGAGGTGACTCCAAAATTGAATAGTAAAATTAAATGTTATTAATATTTTAGATTTCAGATTAAAATCAAGTAAGGAATACCCATAAAAATAGATTAAAACAAATTAAACAAAATCTAAAAAAATAAAAAAGTAATAATCTAAAATTGTTAAAACAAAAAAACATAAAAATTGATTATATGATGTTTTTATTTTAAGTGTATAATAAAAATCTTAAATATATATTTTATATTGTCATCTAGGTTCATTTGTTAATTATCTTTTATTAACTGCTGTTATTGGTCTGCATTATTATAATTTTGAAGGACTAGTAAATAATTTTGGTGCTGCTGATTATAATCTACTAGTAGCAGATTGTAATCTACTTGTAGCACTAAATAATCTGGATCCCTTTACAAATGCAGTTGTTGTTGGATATGATTCTACATCTGTAACAAATCTTTAATTTATAGTTTCATTAAATTAACTAATAATTTTAAGTGATTTCTTATGAGTAAAATGATTTTAAGGTAAGTATCTTTCTAATTGTAATCCTTTCATAATTGGTAAATCATGATTTGTTTACTTAGCTTAAATCAATACTTTTCTAAGTAAATGATTTTATTTAAAATTTTATTTGATTTGATGATTAAACTATTTGTAGGATTCAAGTATTTTATCCTCTTTAGTCTCTTTTTAATCATCTTCAGGATTATTTGTATTTTATTTTGCATATTTTAATAATTTTGATGCAGAGAGATAATTATGATATGTCTTAGGTATATCATGTTTGAATTCTGTGTAATCAATAGGTATAATTACTTCTTTTTTACATTGTTACTTTCTTGTATTCCAAAATTAGGTTTTAATATGATAGTTCTAACAAAAAGTTTCATACAAACAACTTGAATTCAACAAAATTTTTAATTGATGGTATCCTATTCTATAATAAGAAGTATGTTGAGTAACAACAGCTTTGTGTAATCTTAATTCATTTCCCTCAATCAATTCCATTTCTCCAAAAACACATTTAGGTCCCAATAATTATAATTCAATATCTTCTTATATCAATTTGATTTCCCCTTAAACTATTAAATAGAATGAATCTGCTAATTATTTTTCTTAATATAGAATTGTATTATTGGTAGCTTATTCTTATTTAAATTAATCCAATTGATTTTTTAATCTTTAAATACTTATTTTATTAAAAACTGAATATTATTGAATTAGATGTAATTTCTATAACAATAGATTCTCATGATATTCTCTGATAAGATCATTGTATCCGTCATGACTTAATACAATAACCCAAGAATCTCTTATAACTGTTCCAACTTCATTCAGAGTGTCTGTCTAAACAAATGTTCTTTAACCTATTTGAATTTCTCCACTTAACATTATCTAAAATTGAGAATCACATTAACTATTTGCAGATAAGAATTTTAATGATAATTAATGTATGATCTTCTCAATCAATCTCATTGACATTCCTTCTGTTATTTCTTTTAGATATGGTATGTGTTATAAGAATTTCTTTAATTATTCAACATCAGAATAATGTTTATGAGGTCTTCCTAAAAGAGATCGAAAATACTGCAATATGGTTGTTGAAATACATCAAAATTCTATAATATTGAGTAATTAGTGGATTCTAATTTACGTTTCAACTGACGATCCAATTCCAAAGCTCCTAACATCTTTACTTTTTGCTTAATTGCTTTCTTCATTATTTTTAATTATAATTTAGTAAACTCTACAATAAATACAAAAAACTAAAGAATAGTAATGACATTTTTTAATATATAAAGTCATCAACTTAAGATTTCGTAATTACAATTGGATTAGAAGAAACTATAGTTTCAATTCTAAAGAAGACATTGGGGGATATGTTCATAATTTGGAGAAATAATATGAGTAATTTTGTATATGTTTCATAATAATATTTAACTAATCAAGTAAATTATTGTAGAAAGATAGAGATTTTATTAGATTTAATCTAGGATATTAGTTCTAGGGTATGGTAAGTTAATAGATATTGATATAGATATAGATATAAAAAAGTATGATTAATTGTAGATAACTAAATCTCTATTCAGTTTCATTTTAAAATTGGAATATTTAGGATAATGGAGAAGAATAATGATAATTATTGAAATTAGTATAATTTTAAATTATTTATTATTAAATTTTTAATTCATATTAATTTATATATAACACCATTTAAAAATTAATAAAGAATTATGTTTTTACCAGAATTTATCAGAAAATTTTGGCTTAAATATCGCAGTTTAGGATCATTTAATTTTCAATAATAAAAATAAAAAATAAAAAATAATGGTTAACTTCACTGTAGATCAGATCAGAGAGATTATGAATAAGCAATAAAACATCAGAAATATGTCAGTCATCGCTCATGTTGATCACGGAAAGTCCACCTTAACAGATTCTTTGCTCTGTAAGGCTGGAATATTGTCAGCTAAGGAGAGTGGAGACAAAAGAATGACTGACACAAGAGAAGATGAACAGTTAAGAGGAATTACAATCAAGTCTACAGGAGTATCATTGTATTATGAATATGATATTAACTACAACAACATAAAAGAGTAGTTTTTGATCAACTTGATTGACTCTCCAGGGCATGTAGACTTTAGTTCAGAAGTCACAGCAGCTCTTAGAGCGACTGATGGAGCCTTGGTGGTTGTTGATTGTGTAGAAGGAGTCTGTGTATAGACAGAAACAGTGTTGAGACAAGCTATGTAAGAGAAGATAAAGCCAGTAGTGATGATAAATAAGATTGATAGAGCAATATTGGAATTAAAGCATGATGGTGAAACGATGTATCAAAACTTTGTTAGAGTCATTGATAATGTGAATGTGATAATTTCAACATATCAATAAGAAGATATGGGAGAACTATAAGTACAACCAGAATTAGGATCAGTATCTTTTGGATCAGGTAAGGAATGCTGGGCATTTTCATGTACAAAATTTGCCATGATCTATTCTGCTAAATTCAAAGTGGAACCAAAGAAACTTTAAGAAAGATTATGGGGTGATAATTACTTTGATGAAGAGGCAAAATGTTGGAGGAAGGATAGTGAATCAGCTTCAGGTAAGTAATTGAAAAGAGCATTCGTTGCCTTCATTATGGATCCTATATGTAAACTGGCTAATGCAATTATGGAAGGTAATATGGAAATGGCTAATAAGATGTTCAATGTCTTAGACTTGAAACTTACATAGGAGGAATAGAAATTAAATGGTAAATTTCTTTTAAAAGCTGTTATGTCCAAGTGGATTAATGCTGCTGACACTTTGATTGAGATGATTATTTGTCATTTACCTTCACCTAAAGAGGCATAGAAATACAGAACATCTTATTTATATGAAGGACCTTAAGATGATGCCATTGCTTAATCAATGAGAGAATGTAATCCTAAAGGACCTTTGATTATGTATGTATCAAAGATGGTACCAACAACTGATAGAAGTAGATTCTTTGCTTTTGGTCGAGTGTTTTCAGGTACCGTAGGTACTGGATAGAAGGTTAGAATTATGGGTCCAAATTATAAACCTGGTAAGAAAGAAGACTTATTTGAAAAGACAATCCAAAGAACAGTATTGATGATGGCAAGTAAAGTAGAATATATACCTGATGTCCCATGTGGTAATACTGTAGGTTTAGTTGGTGTTGATGATGTCATATTAAAGACTGGTACCATCTCTGATAATCCAGAATGTCATTTGATCAGATCAATGAAATATTCAGTGTCACCTGTAGTTAGAGTGGCTGTAAAGCCTAAGAATCCAGGAGACTTACCAAAATTAGTTGAGGGGTTAAAGAAATTAGCCAAATCAGATCCTTTAGTGCTTTGTACAACTGAGGAATCTGGATAGCATATAGTAGCAGGAAGTGGTGAATTACATGTAGAAATATGCTTGAATGATTTAGAGAAGGACTTTGCTGGTATTGAAATAATACGATCGGAACCAGTTGTATCTTATAAAGAGACTGTTTCAACAACATCTAAAGTTGTATGCATGACTAAGTCTCCTAATAATCATAATAGAATCTATGCTTAAGCTGAACCACTTCATGAAGGTCTACAAGATGCAATAGAAAAAGGTTATATAACAGCAAAGGATGACACTAAAGGAAGAGCTAAAAATTTATCAGAATAATATGAATGGGATAAAGAAGAGGCTCTTAAAATATGGACTTTTGGTCCTGACAATTCAGGTCCAAACATCCTAATGGAAAAAACATCAGGTGTCTAATATATGAATGAAATTAGAGAATCAATGGAATCTGCTTGGTAATGGTCAACCAAAGAAGGTCCATTATGTGAAGAGAATTAAAGAGGAATTAGAGTAAATGTTTTAGATTGTGTATTACATACTGATGCCATTCATAGAGGAGGAGGACAAATTATACCCGCAGCCAGAAGATTATTCTTTGCATGTGAACTGACAGCCTAACCTAGACTATAAGAGCCTGTCTTTCTAGCAGAAATCACGGCCCCTCTTAATTCTACTGGTGGTGTGTATAACTGTTTGAGTACGAGAAGAGGAGTTATTATTGAAGAAGAACAAGTTGCAGGAACACCTCTATCATTAGTAATTATATTAATTAAATCTTTTTAGATTAAAGCATATTTGCCTGTTTCTGAATCCTTTGGATTTACAGCCCATCTTAGAGGTCTTACTCAAGGTTAAGCCTTCCCTTAATGTGTATTTGATCATTGGGCTGTACTCAATGGTGATCCATTGGAAGCTGGTTCCAAACTTAATGAATTGGTACTGAATATAAGAAAGAGAAAGGGAATTAAAGTTTAACTCCCAGATCTTAACGAATATTTAGACAAATTATGATTTTTAATTAATTGTTTTTAAACTTAATTATAAATTTAAATTTTACATTCATAAAATCAGTAATTGTGATTATCAAATCAGAATTTAAATCATAAATATGAATAAACTATTACTCTGTTTCAATAATTTCAAAATTTTACTAGAGAATGCTATTTATTAACACTTATGGATATATTACTTTTCTATAAAATACAAAAATCCATTCTTTAACAACATATTCATGTCTCTATCTTAGACCAACAGTTGTTCATTAACATTTTACCAATTATATATTGGCTAAAGGAGAGATTCTTCTTTTAAATTTTAATATTTTATTCAACCTATCATGAACTGTAAAATATGGAATTAACTGGCAATTATAATGAAATCAATTCCTTTATTCTCAATCATTTCTATATAAAAAAAAGAACAATCAAAATAAACAATCAAAATATTTGAAGCCTCCATCACTTAAGTGGAAGAAGAATAAATAAAATTCATCTTATAATCTAATAAAGCTTAGAAAATTCAACTTAATTTCTAAAATTATCAATTAGTGCAGAACTCCTATATGACAGACTATTCGAATTCTTGCAGGATAAAATATTAGAATCTTTAAAAAAATATATGAATATAGAGATTTAATTACAGATTGTTAAAACATATATTGAAATTAACAATAGATTATATATGAACTTACAAAAGAAGGTGGAACTCATGAGTTTTGATAATTTCCAAAAAGATAAATATAATTACTGATCGAGATCAAAAACTATATATTATATATATTAGTTTAGTTTCTGTAAGAAAGCATTTCGGTTCTAAGCATAATAGACATTACTAAGTATACAGACAAAAGTAATGATTAATAATTTATATTACATAAAATGTCAGATGATGAACACTTTTCCCTCCATAGCTTTGATCCAGATAACAATATTGATAAGGATATAGACTAATTTTATAAGATATTGAGTCTTCAATTTTATGGTCAGGATAAGAAATAGAAGGTTTCCTTACTTATGTCAGGTTCAACTCAAGTATAATTGATATCTCTACAATGTAGGAGACAAGTAAGCCTAGTAGAGACACACTGCCAGATGTTAAAAAGGGTTTTACATATAAGAATCCTCTATCTACTCGACCAGGTAGTCCTAGGGTTGGTCGGATTCAAGTATAAAAGAGAGCGAAAAATCAAAACAGTTCAGGGAGTCCTTCAAAGACAAGACCTTTATAAACAAATAAACTTCTCCAACTCCTCCAGTCACCTTATAATTCTAAGAACACTTAGAAATAGGGTTTCATCAAGAAACAATTGGATATGATAAGGCAAATACAGATATAGGAATTAAAAGAACATTATTATAAATGATAGAAATATATTTGTTCCTTCCTTAGAACTATATATTTCTTGTAAATTCTAGGTTGTGTCTTATGAAAGTCATTTATAAATATAAATTTACTATTGGACAATATAGGAAAAATCTAACAATTAAAAAATACTTAATGTGTTATGTTCTTTAAACTTGCACAAAAAGTAAGAATAAGAATATTTGGATTAATTCAGAAAGATATATTTGAAAGGGATATCTGAATTATGAATAATGAATTATAAATTATAAATTCTTAGGAAAGAATCAAAAATTGAAATCTATATAATTGTTAGATATGTATGAGTTAGATAAATTAGATTATAAATCTTAAATTAAGTTATACTGAAAATTTGATAAAGACTGAATTAATTTTTTATGTATTCTTCAATCTTGTTTAATAATCTCATTAAAAGTTCAATATATTAGAGAATTATTATGATATTAATTTATAATTTGTGATTTCAATATGCAATATCATGTTTCTAAATAAGATGTTTTGGGAACTCTCCAAGACGTCTTTATGAAAAGCAATCATATATCTGAAAATTAAAAGCATCCTAAAATACCTTAGAAACCTTCTTCATCCATTAAGGTCAATCTAGAATCCAGTACTAGCAAAAATAAGTTAGAGCGGTATTTGGAAAAGTACTAATGTATTAAAGAATAACATTTTAGAAAGAAAATAATTACATGATGAAAATAATAGTTCCCTTGTTTAGTCTATTCAAAATACCAATATTACCAAAGCACACCAAAAATTAAACGATAGTCAAACAGCTTATTCAAGTAAAATGAGTTTTCCTAGAGAGAATACAGAAAACGATGACAAAGAACAATAATTAACGGGAGTGGGACTATCTTAATACATGTCATAATTATAGCAATCCAAACTACAATGTACATATATTAATTAGGAATGTCAAACAGAATCATAGAAATAATAAATAGTTATTTAAGATTTAAATGAATCTGTTTAAGATCATAATGAATCTAGTAACTCAGTAATAGATGAAATTAAATTATTGAGTAGTAAACATGTTCAATAGAATACAATATGTTAGTAGATTCAAATGAGTTTCTAATTATAAAAAGTAGAGTCTCTTAAACAAGACTTTTAATGTTAATATAATACTGAAATCAAATAATAGGTTGATAATTAACAAATTAATCAAGAAATAAAAATGACTCCATCAATTGATTTCGGATGTTAATATGATGAATCTCATAATTAAATAAGTATAATATTAGATGATGACCATTCAATGAATATTAGAACTAGAAGTAGGTGTTAGACATCAGCTACAGCTAATCAAAAGAAGAAAAATACTCAACATAATAATGATGATCAAATAACTTTTTTAGAATAAGGTACATATCTTTTTTATGTAGAATTATAATTAAGAGATGAGATGTTAGAAACAAAGACTCGTATAATTACTGATATGCAATAATAGTTAAGTGATTTTTATAAGATCTTTAATAAAGAGAGTAACATAGAAGGTGGTTAATAGGATTTAAATTCATCTAAAGATAGTGATCATTGGAAGGTTGATGAATTGAATCGATAATTAGAAAATGATGTAAACATCTAAGATTAATTGACATCACTTATGCTAAAATATAGTGAGGAGATATTACAATTGAAAAAGGTTTTAGATGACACAACTGAGAAGAATTAATAATTTAAAGAGGAACAAGAATAATTGATTGTCTAAATTACATTATTGAAATAATAATTAGCAGATGTTGAAGAAAGTAAAGTTAGAGAAATAGATATAATCAATTAAGATTATTAAGATAAATTATCAAAATAGATTATGATAATTGATGAATTACAATCTTAAATGTGTAGTATTTAAACTAGTCCAACTGATGTTCCTTAAACTTCTATTTAAACTACTATGAAAAATATAACAGAATTATAAATGGATGAAGTAGAGTGTGAATCTTAAGCCACAAAAACTAATAATTAAAAGGCTAAGAATGTCTTAAAACACATTAACAAAATGACTATTATGACTGCTGGTTGGATGTCTAATAAATAAGATTATGTTACTCTTGGAGTTTTAGGAAGAATTGATTAGATTAAGAGTTAAACTAAATTAGATTCTTTCAAAAAATTAAATTGATCAAACATGAATACATATTTCAAATATATATTTGCTTAAATCTTTTGGGTTTTAGCATTATAAATAATATTATTCAATTTAAAATGACTATTAAAAAATAAGATGATAATTGGATGCCGGTTGAATTCAATCCTTAATTTATGAATTAATAAGCAAATCAAATTGGGTATCCTTTGACTATTAACATAATAATTTATTAATATAGAAGTAGTCTAATTTCATGATTTATTGAGTTTTGAAGATTGATAATTCCTTACCCAATTTATGGGGTTTTATTTATTTTTCCAATCAAAGAGAATACAATATAATATAGAGATTAAGAAGCAACATCAATTCAAGGGAAAGAGTATCATGTATGGATGTACTTAATTAACATGTATCTCCAAACCTTTCAATATGAAATAATTTTCAATGAATGCTTGTGGCACAATAGCAATCATTCATGTTGTACTCATTTCTGAAAATGCAATAATTCAAGAGGGAAATTATTTGGCAAATTTTAACAAGAATTCATAAGACTCCTGAGGAAATTGGAGAAGCATTAGAAAAGCAGAGGAAGTGAAATAGGATCACAAGGAGGCTATTTAATAAGTGGGAAAGTGCTTTTTGTGATGAAAGTGATCGTCATTTCATAGCTTTTGTGTTAAAAGATGGTGATATCTATGAATTATGTGGATGTAAGTAAACTAAAATATAAAATTAATTTAGTAATTTCTCATTAATCATTAATTATGATAAATCGACACCAGAAACATTATTAGCTTATATATGTAAAGTCATACAAAGTTCGTTGAAAGAAATCCAAACAAAGTGTCATTTTCAATTATTGTATTAGCTCAGTTATTTAAGAAAGAGAATTAATAATGATTTTATTTGTTTTTGTTATCATTTATACTCTTTTATTCTAATAGTTATTGATCAGAAAGAAAAAATTTGTAAAGTATACTATAATATTACTTTGATAATAAAATAAAGTTATTAATAGTTGCAAACTAGAGGATGAGAATAAAAATGAATTAATTAAGGTATAAATTATTATATAGTAAGAACATAAATTAAGTTGAGTTATTGTGATTGCTAATTATGATCATATTTTGGATGTGATCAATTAATGAAAAAAGAATATTGTATTTCCAGTTGATGAATCTAGAATTACTTAGACAATTTTGCCTTAAGCTTCAGGGTACATTTAATAACTTATTAATGTTTTTATGATTACTTAAAAAATGATGATATGTATGGGCAGTTTAAAGAATTGGATAAAGTGACAATGAATTTTCTTAATTGGTTAAAATTATGAAGTTAATATGATTCAAAATACATTCATATTAATTAATTCATTTTATAGAATTTGATTATGATTTCATTGATATCCTAATAAATTCTATCCTTAATATTTGAAATATTTATTATAAATTTTATCAATGGGAATTAAGTGATTAGTATTAAAATTAATTTTTATGCCTAGAAAAAATAAAAGATAAAATACAAAAAATAAATCAGAAAATAATACAGATCAAAATGAAAAGGAAGAGCAAATAGATTCAACTCCAGACATAGATAAAAAAGTAGAAGATGAAGAAATTAAAAATGAAAAAAGTAGTAATTTTATGTTATTTCAGATTAAAGTGTTGAGTAGGACGAAAAATAGATAGAGTAAGTTGCAAATAATTAATAAACACAAGAATAAGTTTAAAATATTATTCAATAAGCATAATAGAGTTAACAATAAGAAATCAATAATATTAATTAGGAAACAATAAAAGAAGAGAAAAATGAGGATAATTAGTTTAATGAAGTTTAACAATAAAAATAATAAGATTGCATAAATGTGACACAAGAATAGCCAATAAATATATAAGAAGAAGTTTAATAACCTTAAAAAGAAGAATTTATAAATTAAGTAGTGTTTTAAGAAGATAAATCTACAAATTTAATTTAATAAGAAAAGGAAGAAAATTAAAATCAATAAGCAGAACTTATTAGTGCTGGAACTTCTAATTTATAAGTAGACAGTAGTGATGTAAATCAAGAAAGATAATAAGAAACTTAAGTATAGAATAAACAAGAACTATCATCCAATTAATGTGAAGAACCAAAGTTACAAAATCCACCTGCATCTGATTCTGCAAATTAAGATATATTGAAACCTTCCTCAAAACCTATTGTCTCAAGTACAAAAAAAGAAATATAAGTTGAATAACCCTAAGAGTCTCCAATCTAAGAACATCTGAACGAGATTACTATCGTTTAGACTTAATAACATGAAATTGTTTTAAATGCTTAAGCTCCTATTATTGTAGAAAAATAGAATGATTAAATTACGATAGAAGGTGCTCCATAGACTTATCTAAAGAAATAAAATGATGAAGTCATTTTGGAGAGAGTCTAAGAATAAAATATGGAATAATAAGATATATAAGCTAATATTGTAATAGAACCAAAGATACATATAGAATAAGAATAATAAATTGAATAATAAGTAATTATATAGAAAATAGAAAATGAAATTTAAGTTTAAGCTGAAATTAAAAATAAGTAAATTGAAATTGTTACTGATGAATAAATGAAGAAACCTAATGAGAGTGTTTACATATAAGAAATACCAGCTGTTTAATTGGAACATCACTAAGAAGTTTCAAATCCATAAATCAATTTGAAATCATAAAACTTAGATACTTAAGTAGAGAAATGTCCTTAAATTGAAATTCCAATTAATTAATAAACTACAACTCTTGTTGAACATCCTGTTGTTAATTTAGAAATTAATCAATTCAACTAACAAACACAACCCAGCCCAGATCATAAAATTATTTCAACTTAATAAACACACTCTATTGAACATTAGCCCAAAACAATAATAGAGAAACAAGAACAGGTTTAATTTTCTGTTGTAGCACCATAAACAGAAATTAAGGTTAACGAAACCAAAACTATTTCAGAACCTTAATAACTAGTAAAGGTTGAATCTAAGTAAGAATAAACACAATTAATTCAAGAAGAGGAGAAAGTTCATGTTAAATAGTAAGATGTAACTCACATCTAAAATCAACCTTCTCATGAAATTATTAATTTAGAGAAAAGTGAAATCATTGAATAAAAATCAAAAATACAAATTGAATAAAATATTAATTTAGTCAATCATAATGATACTGTTAAAATAGAAGGATTTCATGTAGATTAGAACAATAATGTTTAGAACTAATAAAAATAAGTTTCTGAATTTGTTTAAACTTAATAAATTTAAGATTAAGAACCTTTGTTACACTAAATTGATACAACATAATAATAATTAAATAGAACATAATCTGATATAAATACATCTTCTTCAAAAATACTTAAATAAGCACCTTAAGAAGTGAGTGCATTAAGCTTATCTGTTATTGCAGCTGCTGGTGCTTCTTAATTTATTCTGAAAAATGGAATCAAGTCAAAAGAAGGTATTTTAGCTGCATTTACTGGTTCAGCCCTTTTGTATGCAGGATATAGGTTATTTAAATATAAGAGTAAATAAAATTAAAAACAAGATTGAGTGATATTAATAAATAATATGGATAAAAAAAAAGTTATATATTAAAAATACATAAATTTACAATTTAATTTCAATATCTATTTGAGAGTCTTAAAACTATTTTAAAAATGAAGATATTTCCTAAATATTCAGACAAAAAGAGAAACATAAATTATAGCTATCTTATAATTATATAGTTTATTTTAACATATCATTACGAAAAGATTCGCTTATGTGAATAATCAATTATTCGAGAAATTGTAATATAGATAGGTATTTTCTTGTTTATAAGTATTTAATGATTTAAGTATTTTGTTTAATTCTTATATTTTAAATAAAGTATTATAAAAATGACACATTTAATTAAGGACACCTTTTATAAGGAAAAACTTTATTAAGTCTCCCTTTCTTCATTTTCATTTGCTTAAGAATAGGCTGGTAAACAAAAAGAAGCAAAGCAACCAATTTCAGAAGAGGTGTTATAGAAGGCACTAACTACATATGGTAAAACTGCTGAAGGATAACATTATGCATATTTGAGTTTTATGGCAAATAATTTAGACTTAACTAATTTACATGTATTACTTACATATCTATTACAATTAGGGTATTGAGAAATTCAAACATCTTTAACACATTGATGTTAGTAACAACTCTATTAAGTCACTCAAACCATTGAATGGATTGAAATATATAATTACATTAAAAGCTAGTAATAACAGATTGACAAAATTATTAGACTTAAAGTATTTGATTTATTATAACTCAGACATATTCCATTATAAATAATGGATGTAGATTGTAGTAATAATGAGATTGAAATTATTCCAGACCTCAGTTGTCATCGTTTTCTTCGTTATTTGAATCTCTCTTATAATAAGATAAGATAAATTGAAGGAGTTCAAAAAAATAAATACTTATAAGTTTTGAAATTGGCTAACAACCATATTGATCATATTGAAAATTTAGATGGAATGAATCTAACTGAATTGGATTTATTTGGAAATGAAATAACAATCTTAGATGGATTGACTTAATTACCAAAGTTAAGGAAACTTGAACTCTCTTAAAATTAAATCAAAAGTTTAAATGGAATCATTGATCTAACCTCAGTTAGAGAATTGAGAATGGCAAACAATAAAATATCAAGAATAAAAGAATTATCTTATTTAGAAAATCTAGTATTTCTTAGTGTTCTTGATCTTTGTTACAATCCAATTTAAAATAGACGATATTACAGATGGTAAGTCTTATATAAATTACCTGGATTAAGAAATCTAGATGGAGTATAAGTTCCTCCAGAAGATATCGTTAAGGCAGAAAATCTTTATGGAATGGATTTAGAAGATAGAAAGAGAATTTTTAAAGAAGTCTTACCAGATGAAGAATTTATAGATAGAAGAATTCATATTTCTGAAGTAAATAGAAAGTATTATTAATATTATAGTTAATTGAACCAGAAACTGAAGACGAGAATGAGAATTAAGAATTTATTGATCAATATGATAAAACAGGCAAAATGATGTAAAAATAAACAAAATCAATGGGATCATAAAAATCAATTAGTGAAATGGTATTCCTCCTTTATATATATTATTTAGTACCATTCTAATAAGAGTCTATAAGAAAGGGAATATTAATGAAAAAATGTTTAAATATTTATTATATAATTTTTAAGATTTGTTATGTTCAATTTCATTATCATTGTCTTTTTAATTTTTAATGATTACTTTTTTAATTTAATATTATAAATATATCATCTTATTACATAGTAGAGAATACTTATCTAAGTCATAATTTTATTCAATGATTAGTATTCATTTCTTTCTTACTCAAATATCTATAACATTATTATCATCCTTAAATCATTAACTAAATAAATTTAAAATCAATTATGGCAATGATTGTCATAACGAAATTAATAATAACTCTTTTTGAAACATTATATTTAATTTAGAACTCAGATGATAATATCATATCATTCACATTAATCTTAAATATAATATAGATAGATAATATAAATTCTCCCTATTTAACCAATCAATAGATATATATATATATAAAACTCAATATAATAGTTGATAAAATACTTGATTATTTAAGTATATATCGGATTAAATTTAAATTAATTTATCTTTAAATATTATTTAGTGATTTAAGTAAAAGGGTAGTGTACTAATACTTTGTAATTTAAGATCTTTTGAATTTCTATCTGTTAGATTTCAGAAGGTATTTCCATATAGTTAGAATAATAATCAAATGGTTATTTTGTTAAGATTATAACATATATATATATTTTATAATATTGTGGTATCTAGATATCATCTATTACAATTTTTATTATTTCACAAGTATATATTTTCACAAAATCTTAATATGTTATTACTTTCTAATTGTTTTGTATTTTGAAATGAAACATATTAATTAATATTTCTATTTAAGCTTTTGTCAATGATGAAATGTAAAGATCGACATAGACAGATATATATGATTATGTAGATATGAGTTTTATACATAAATTCAAGTTTTGAATCATTGCTTAAGTTTGATTATTTTTACTAAGACAATTAAAAATAAATAAATAACATTAATGATAAATTTATCTGAAAGGGAACAAGAACTTATATAACAAATATGTTCAAAAAATACTAAATCAAACAAAAATGGTAAGCAAGTACTTAGTTAATAAAAATTAATAAGTTAATCAAGTACAAAGCTTTTAGCAACTCGTTTGGAGTAAAAATTAAATGAAGTATTTGAAATTTGTTAATATTAGATAATGTAAGAAGTAGATGAAAAAAATGATGGTTATGTAAATATTTAATAAATGGGAAGGATATTTACTTTGTTAGATATATTTCAAGCAATATCTTATGATTAAAATTATGAAATGGAAGTTTAGGGACTCAACAGTCAATCATAAAGGTATATATATATTAGTATGTCATATATTTAGGTAATTAGAAATTGATTTACATGAGAAAGCATTTGCAATTATATCATAGGGAGAAGAATGTGCTGATATTTAAGCAGCTTTCTGTTTTTTTAGAATTATATAAGACCCAAATAATTTGGAGCCAACAAAATCTGCATCTCTTATGATAGATTATTTAGAGAAGATTTTAGAAAAAGAAGTAGATCATGATTCTATTTTGAGATTCTGCTAGGAATTTTAACATTATCAAAAAACAAGACTATCAGGAGCTAAAACAGGTTATTTAAAAGCAAGTTTAGCATAAAATTTAATAGATACATATGAGAAAACACATACATTCAAACCAAGTATAAATCCAATTAGTGAAGCATTGTTAAGAGAATCATACAAAAGAGATAATTAAGAAACTTAACATTCATAAAGATCAACAGATAGTAAAGTGAGTTAACTTTATTAGAAGAAATAATAATCAAATTAAAAAATTAATTAGCTGAAATTAGTGTAAGAAACTTAAGAAATGAAAGAATGCACTTTCAAACCATAAATAATATCTAAGAAGGAATTACCTAATGTAGTAGAAAGATTATATAAAGTAAAGAGAAGATAGGAAGTGGAAGAAAAGATTAAATAAAATGAAATAGAGAAGGAAGATTAGGAATATAGTAAATGTTCATTTTAACCATAAATAAATGATTGTATTCCTGATGTAGAATAAGTTGGAGTTAATGGATATGGTTAAGCAGTTGAGAGATTGAGAAGAGGTAATGATCAAAGAAATTTAAGAGAAATTTAATTAAATCATAAACCAAGTGGGGAGAAATATGAATAAGTGAAAAGAATGGCTTTTATTCCTCCAGATATGTTACAGAGAAGCAAGATTTAAAAAGAAATTCCTATTCTTTATATTGATATTAAAATTGGTCCTAGCAAGATTAGTAGATTAGCATTGAGAAAGAATGATAATGTTGAAGAAGTAGTAATGTCTTTTTGTAAAGTTTGGGGAGTAGCATTATAAGATTATGATTTATTAGTGAATTAAGTTAAGGAGAATCTTAATAAGTATTAATTATTTCTCTAAGTAGTATAATAATAGAATAAGAAGTGGAAGATTTGGGATGAACACAATTATTTATAAAATACTTATATATATAATGAAATAGATAAAATATCAATTGTTTTTGCTTCTAAATAAATTGGAATAAGAGGATTATTATGAAACTCTTTGAGAATTTTGAATTGATGGTTATACTTTAGTTTATTTGATACCACTAAGTTTCGGATAGAAAGTACATTCGTTGGATTCATTTTAAATTTATCTATCCAATTGCTCTTAAATCTTATAATTTCTTTTTTGAAGCCAATTGTTCATTCTAGTTAAGAGAATTAAGTATACTTTACCTCTCTACCATTAGATCTATCTCTTTTCTATTCAATGGTTTCTTAGATGGAATTGGTTCTGGTTCCTCATTAATCTATTTGATTTATTATCTAAAATCTACAAACATATGCTATGGAATTGTAACTTTGGGCTATGTAATAATATGTAACAAATCATACTTCAGGTTCAGTATTTTATTATTGATCTGATTAATCAAAATAGAATCTATTAGGTAAACATACTTTTTGAGGGGTTGGTTCTTCTTATTCTTATTCTTAAACTTGTTAATATTCACTTTCTTATTATTCTGGAGTGCCACTAACTTATTTTTTGTATTCAGAATATAGTGTATTAGACATATTCTTAGTAAAATAGGGATGTGAGTCAGATGTATTACGCTTAGTGGTTTCTAATTATAAATGTATTGTAAAAGAACATTTACATTAAATGGTTTCATTACTCTTTCTTACTACATATAATCTCTCAAAAACACTTGGCTAATTGGAATCAACTTCATGTGTTAAACGATTGGCATTTTATTACATTTCTTATGTCTATCTAATTGGAAATACATATTTACAGCATCATCATAGCATTGTTATAATCTTTATGATTTCCTTTCATTCCATCTTAAGAGATCATCAACTGTTCTTTAGATGGTAGCAGATTTCTTATTAATCTACAATTAATTGTCTTATTATTTCTTACAGAAGGCTTAAAGGTATATTCTTCCTATTTGGCATTGGGAATATTTGGTTTATGACTGTTTCTTTGATTCTGAGTGGCAAAGAATGTAATTCTTTGTAATTCTTCAGGACTGACAAATAGTTCTGTTGATTAACTTTTTAACATTTATTATAATCATTTTTATTTTATCTTTTAATTACTTAATATTGTGGTGGGGGTGGAGAGATTCATTGGGCCATCATAAAAACCAAACATCTACTTTGCAATGGAAGAATTAAAATTTAGAATTCAATATATTTCAAGCATTATTTTTGCTGTCAAAGATTTTTTCGGCATTTTGTTCATTTAGGGCCGAAGATTAAAATTTCTGAAATTAATATATATTATAAATTATACATTTTCATAATTTTAATTTTATTTTACTTTCTATTCATAAACACTAATGGGGGAATTACTGAATTTAAATTGAGATAACTATTTAGTTCTTTAAGTTCAAGAATGAAATTTGTTTAATTTTCATTTTACTTAAAAGTATATTCAATTTTAAGTGTACGTTGCAAATTTCAGAACATAATCAATTGTTTAGTTGAAAAATTGGTGAAAATAAAAGATGATATGAATAGTAAACATAATTCTAAATTGGAATTATATTTAAAATTTATAGCAATACGTCAATTAAATATTATATGAAACCATAAACCAAATGGGTCATTCTCTTTCTAACAAGCTTGTCATAATTTTCATTTCGAGTGTTTGTTGATTACCCATCACTATTGGCTACTGAAATCAAGGATCATTTCATTGTGAATCAATTCTAAATAAACCTATTATTTTCATTTAGATCATTTCCTAATATTGTTATGCCTTTTGTTGGAGGAATGTTATTAGATAAATATGGAACAAGAAGAGGACTATTTGGATTTATGTTATTCATCATATTTGGCACATGTTTAAAAATTATTTATATATTAGTTCTTTGCTACTTGTCAATTATTTTGAATTGCTTCACACTGATGCTCATTGGAAGATTCTTTATGGGATTATTTTTGGAAAGTTGCTATGTAGGAGTTTATAAAATTTTATCTAAATGGTTTAAAGAAGCATCCTTTGCTTATAGGTAACAGTAACTCTATAATAAGCGTTGACACAGCATTTATTTGTGGTGGTACTATTGCATCAACAATTCTCTTACCCTATTTAGTCTAAAATTATAGTTTAGATACTGCTATTCTATCATGTCTATTGCTTTGTATGATTTCTTTTATTGGTCTTAATACAGTTACTACAATTGATAAAATTTATCAAGTCGAAGCAAAACAGGAAAACATTCCACACTTTTCATTCTCATTATTAACTCAATTCAATGTTGACTTTTACATTATATCTTTGAGTTCCATCTTCTGTTATACAAGTTATTATATATACTCCTATAATAATGCAGAAATGTTTAAAACTATGTAAAATACTTTTATTATTCATATTTTTTTAGGTATCATTTATCATCCTATTCTGCTGCAACTCTCTATGGACTTCCTTGTTACATGGCTATTTTTATTGCACCCTATCTAGGTCATTTAGTTGACAAACATGGATATAGAATGCAAGGATTATAAATAACAAGTCTAATTTAAATAACTGTTTTTTCATTATTGTATCTCATGCCTAATTGTGAGACTACTTGCTTTGTCATTCCAGTCATAAGTTAATTATTGAATGGAATATTTTTTGCTGCTTATGTTGTAACCTTATGGCCATGCATTCAAATGGTTGTATCCTCTTAATTATCAGGAACAGCCTTTGGCTTTGTCTATTCTAGCATAAGTTTTGGAATATCTTTTGCATCCATTTTTATTGGAAAAGTTGTTTAAGATGAAACCTAAACTTCTTATACTAATATGTTGGGCATTCTACTCTTAATTTCCTTCTTGGGAGGTTCAATGAATTATTTATTATTCTACAGAGATTCTAAATATTTTAACAATCAAAAATATGTAATATCCCAAAATAGTACAGAAATAGAATTGAAAATGCTTGATTGAATGCAACGTTGAATATTATTATATTATTTTTGATTGTATATTAAATATAGATATATATTATACTAAAAATAATTCAACGATTTGTTTTTGCTACTTTTTCAAGTTCATCTCTCTTCTTAATTGTATATGATTTTTGTCCATCTTCATTAGATGCTGCAATAAGTTCATCAGCAAGTGCTTCTGCAATGGTCTTCATCTTCTTAAAAACTGATTCTCTAACTCCTTTAGCCAAATTATGAACAGCCTTAAATATTATATCTTTAATACTTCATTAACTCTTCTAATTGGAGCAACATCAACAGCCTATTATTTAGCAACACCACCTGTTCCAACTTTAGTGAAATCTTCTCTTGCTCCTCCTCTTTATACAGCTAAAGATAAAACTGCAAGTGGATTCTTCCCTGTGAGTAAATGAACAATTTCAAAAGCATGTCTGATTATAGCAACAGCCTTCACCTTCTTACCAGTGTTACGACCATGAAACATAAGAGCACCAGCCAATCTCTCAACAATTGGACATTAGGCCTTTCTAAACTTCTTTCTTTAATATCTAAATAGATATATATTCAGAATGTAGTACCTTCCAGCTGTGTGTGGAACAAAAACTCTTGATTTAGAAGTTTGAACTGCAATATAGTCTTTAAAACATTAGTCTGTTACTTAGACTTCATCATAATCCCACTTTCCAAAAAGTTTTGGTTAATTAGCAAATTTCACAGTGACAACTTATTCTTCTGCCATATTTAAATAAGGATTTATTTTTATTTTAAAATAATTTTTTTATCATAAAACAACCTCATAGAAAATTACAATCAATAGAAAAGTAATTAAACTTATTCACAATTATATATATTTATTTTATTAAATCTATTTAGATAATGCAATTATTATAGAATTCTTACCTGTTCCAGAAGGACTATAAAGTAATATATTTAGTAATCTATTTTTTTTCATGTAATTTCTTAACAAAACCGAGTTTTATTTAATTTCTTACTTATTCATACTATTTCTTCATGAGAAATCTTTTCATCCAAAATAAATGATCTATATTTCTCAAGATAAGAATATATATTTATTATTTTTATTGCCATAGATTTCTTCAATTATCATGGCACAATTTTAAAAGTTTGAATTAATTTATATATGTATAAAAATAAATTAATTATATATACAAACTAAACTTAGAAATAGATTAAAAATTCATCTCTTTTTTTTACTTATTTATTTTCTAGCTTTTATTTCACTTGGATGAGCTCGTTTCCAAGCATCTGATTTTTTATCTACTGTAAAATCATTGTTCTTAATCATCCTCTAAAATCTTGGATCAATCTATTTAACAGGCTACTCAATTTCTGGTTCTTCAGGTATTATATAACCTTTGCTAACTCTTTCAGCTTCCAATTATTTTTCATAATTTTATTAAATTCTTTTTTATTTGTAATCTTCAAAATCGAGACCTTTTTATTATCTGAGTTTCAAATACAATTTCAAATGAATAAGATATCCATGTGAATATGGTTTCAACATTGCTGTTTCTAATAAATGCAATGCATCCAATCTTTCCAATTCTTCATATGATAAAAACTTATATTCATCATAAACTGTTTATTATTCTTCCTCTTCCATCTCTTCAGTTAAATTATCTAAAAATGGACACCATTTAGGAGCAGCATTCAATTATGGAATGAAATAAATACCCATTCTTGGTTATTCTAATGCTAATAAAAACATTCCTGAATTCTTAATCCAAGTAAATGAATTTATTTCACTTTATGGCTCTATGTTAGTAAATAAACGATTTCCCTACCAAAACTTTAATATCTTTGAATCACAAGATACAATCATATCATCATTCATAACAATCTTCTTAATAGGTAATCGATATTAATGTTAATAGATATGAATTGGTATATGTTTTCTTAAATCAAATAATTTTATTTATCCTTCCTTTGTTCCCAAAGCTACCTATAGATTCTAAGTAGCTATACTAGTGACATCATTCACTCCCAATTATTAAACAACTTAATCACTTCTAAAATCAATGATACTAAGTTATTTATTGCCACCCACAAATCCCAATTATAATTAATCATGTATATTTAAACAATTCACTCCTGTTTCTTATTAAATAGTGTATGATTCTACAAATGATCCAAGTTCTAGATTCAATCTAGTAATATCTTCATTCTATGAAGACACCAATAGATTACAATTATAAGGGTTATAAATCTAAATAATACTTATAAATAATACCATATCAGTTGGTTATTTAGGAACTCTCAGTTTGAAATGCTTTCCATATTAGGCATGTAACTCAATATTACGATCCTCACAGACCATAGCTATTTTTTTGTAATCATCTCCCAATAAGCAAAATTTTACTATTTCTGAATCAAGACCTCGACTACATTTCATTGATAATTGTGATGTTTCAAATATCTTTATTGATGGAGCATAGAGTCCTGCTGCAACAATATATTATTAATCCTTGCTTTCTTCGATTTAAGTTGAAGCAGTGTTAAATTCAAACCCTTGGATAACTTCAATACGCTTGCGAAATTGCTCATTCTTTTTCAAAGACTTCTAAGTTTTGTAAGCTGTTTCCAGAAATTCAGGTAGGGTTGGACATGCTGCTAAATTATAAGCCTTTATCTATTGAGAAATGGTTATAGAAAGAGTCATTAATTGTGGTAAAAATTAATAATAATTTTAATTTCTTAAAAATTATACATCAAATTCAGATATTGTAAATCATCAAACTATATATAAAATCAATATAATTTCTCTATTGCTTATTTTGGTTCACCATAGTTATAATACTCCCTCAATCTGAAAACTGATTATAACACTATTCTACAGTCTGGTGCAGGTAACACCTGATCAACCAAGAAATCATACAGCATTTTCAATTCTTTATCCTCCTTATTATCATAATATGGAATTATTGGGATTCCATTTTCCAAATGAACTCCAAAACTATAAGCTGCATTGTCAATCAATACTATATCCTTGAGATCTCTATTCAAAACTCTTAAATCTTTTATATGCACTCCATCTTAAGACAATACACATCGATCCCTAAATAATTAACCCTACAAAAGTGTTGAATTGGGATCCAAATATTTAATCACTTAACTAGCATAGCATTAATGAGATGCTGTGAAAACTATGACCTCACAAAGTTGACTCAATTCTTACAATATCCATTTAGCATAAGGACGAATATTAATACCAGCTTGGGCTGTATCTCCTGATGGAAATGTTATAGGTAAATACACATCTGCCTTAAGATTTTAATTCTCATTACAATGTATAAGAGTTTCATCTAAATCAAATACTACAGTTTTCTTGACTAAAATATATATAGAATTGATTATACATTTATAATTTGATTTCATAGGAATTTCCATTCGTTTTTGTTCTAAAATTATTTTTGTTGGTTCTTGTAATTTTACACAAAACGAAACACAATTAAATGTTTACACAGCATGATCCCTAAAGAGTTATTGTTCTTAATTTTATGGTAGAATGTGTCTGAAGGATTCAACTAAAGAGGAAACATAATAAAGGGATTCTAAATTAGATAAATGGATGAATACTTTTAGAAGGAACATTATTAACTCTTGTTGAAGGGGATAATGACTTAGTTTGTTTGAAGGGGGAAATAATAGACTAGGGTCTATTTATTTAAGTCACAAAATCATCTAAGCTAACATGTAAGTTTTCTTTCTTTTGTTATGGTTATTGTGGTTCAAACTTCTTCTTTAATTATTAGGCTATTTATTAAGCAAACTAAACAGAAGAAAAACGATAGTCTAATTTATTTGCTGAGTCAGTTGAAAGCAAATTGTATTTTTTTTTTACTGTATTAGGTGCTGTTGATTATCCATTGTTTTGTTAACTGTTTGATGACTTTTCCAACTAAGAGAAATTTCGATGTAAGCTGTTCTTAGTCTTAGGAAGAAATTAAGAATGATTTTAAGGTTTATTGATCGAGTCTTTAACTAGATTCTTTTGATAAAGAAAATATTTCATCTATCCTTTAAATAAATGATGTTACTTCTTATGCAGTTCTACAACTTTTGGGAGTGTTATTTCTTGGAGTTATATTCAATTAACTTGCCAATACAGGTTTTTATTAAGATGGCAATTTCTTATTCAACAATTATTGAGTACTAGTACTCTAACACATTTTAGATAGAGTTAGAAATTATTCTCTAATGATTCAATTGTATTGATACTTTGTCAGTTTGGCTTTAGCTTGCTCATGTCTAGCTGTAACAGATTTTATATTTGTTTTTTACATTTAATTTATTTATAACTATCAACCTTCTTTCACATATTTCTCAAAATCTAAATATCCTTACTTATAACTTGGGGACTGCTTCAATTAAGCTATAAATTGTTTTGTCTTGATTTATAAAATTCAAATTACATTATTTCGATACTTTTTATCATAAATATAAAGCCAATTTTCTAATTTATCTACTTCAATCCTATTTGAACCTGATAACAATCTAAATGCCTCCAAAACCTCTCTTTATTCTTGTTGTTAATCATTCATAAACACTTTATACAATTTCTCATATTAAATATCTTATTCTCCTTCTGGATTAGCCAATTCATTCAAAGCTTCAATCTCTTCATTTGTAGCATCAATATTTAAAAAGTATAACAATTCCTTAATTTACATATCTGAAGTCATTTGCTTCTTCTTTCTCATCTTCTCAACCCATGCAAATGCTCCTTGCAGTTATGAGAATATTTATTCTGTTTACTTATTTATCATTAAAATTTATATTATATATTTTCAACCTTCTTCTTCATTATATTCATTTCCTTCATCTCCAAGATCATCTTAAATATCCTCTTCTATTCCTTCATCATCATTTTCTTTTTATTAATTCTCATTTGTTTTATTATCACCCTTTTTTTTCAACTCTTACATCTGTTTCTTCTCCATAACTTACTTAAAAGCCTCTGGAATCTCTGTTAAACATTTTCCTTTATTATATTCCACATCCAATTATTCATTTGTCTCCACTAGAGTCAAGATTCCCTTTCCATGAAATCTATCATCTAAGAATCCTCCAGAATATTCTATCTTATGATTCCAAAATCTAAATTTACCGTCATAACAACCTATTCTATTAATATTTAATACATTTCAATCCATCTTTCAATTATCCCTCATATTCACTGCCATCAGAATAATTTATCCTTCCCATCTTAACTCTATCATTTTCAAAGTCCCCATCAAAAATTTAATTCTTATAAACCAATGAACCTTTAACCCTTTAGAAATTTTCAATGATTCCTTAGAAAACATGCTTTGGTCCATAAATTATTTTACCATCTGCAGGTTAATTATTTTTATAGAGTCCATCAAATTCTGTTCTATTTTTAAAAAATTCTTGACCTTCTTATTTACTTCCCATTTTGAAAGTTCCTATAAAATAAATTTACTATTATTTTTTAGGGAGATATTTTTAAGCTGTAATAACATTAAGCAAAAAACATTCACCATTAGGTTTATATGATTTATTATCAAATTCCCCCCAAAAAATAAATTTATTAAACTCAGCTATGGCATTTTGATATTTCTAAGAAATAATTAAATTTTTGAGCTAATAAATACTACCATGTTATTCTCTAATCTCAATTGTACCATCATCAGTTAATGTTCCATTTGAAAAAAGTCCATAATGATATTCATTACCAAACTTTCCATATCCATATCCTTAAGGTACAATTTTTTATCCATCTAATTTTCCAAATCCTACATAATCTTATAAAACATCTAGTGGTTCTTGGAAAAATGGATTCTCTACTTTAAGTGGATTCTCTGGATGACTTATTAATAATGAAAATATAGATCTTTTCTATTAATCTAAAGATAATATTTAAGATAGAAAAGGAATGATTTTTGAAATATCAGTGTCAAATGGTTTTTCAATTTTATTTAATGATGGAAACTTCTACTTCAATTTCAATTTCAATTTTTCAGAATCTGGTAATTATTCACGAAATATTTTTAAGACTTTTTATAATAAGTTAGCTTTCAATTAGCCATCTTCAAAAAAGAATTCTGCTGAATTAATTTTAGTAATAGCACAAAGGATGACTAAACCAGCTTAAAATGAATATGTATAGATCATATTTGTTAAGGTTTTCTCTTTATAGAAACTATCTGTGATTGGAGTATAAGGTCTATGAAATTTAGACCCTTTATAGGAGATTCCCATATTTGATATAACAAAACGATTCTATTCAACATAAATATTCTAAGGAGATAGGTCTAAAAATTCATAAGTTACACGACCTATGAATAAATTAAATAATAACCTGTGATTAGGAGATTTGAACAGAAGGTAATTAAGAGTTGTTATGCTTATTCTGAGGTCAATTATTTCTATTAATCTAATCTCTCTGTTAGTTCATTCAATTGGTAAAGCACATACAAATCAGACTATTTATCATTTAACTATTTTTCAGCTAATAAGAGAATCCTTGTGTTGACATCATTAACACATTCTAACATTGCTTTTTGCAATTACAAAACCTTGGTTCTAAAAAGATCATGTCCTAAATTCTCATAGACTTATAAAATGTATCTGCCTTAGTCTTTTGTATGATGCATCAAGTAACTGATTGAGTTAATTCCTAAATAGAAATCATGTCCTTTTCCAATTACACTAACTTAAGCGAAATTCTTATTAATGAAACTGGCATCTACTACTAATGAATTGTATTATTGCAACATTAATATAATATAATATAATATAATATAATATATATATATATTATTATCAGCCCTCATCTCCATCTTCATTATCATCACCTGGATTCTCTTCGATATCTTCTTCAATTTCACCATCATTATCTTCTTACTATTATTAATTATCTTCTTTTTTGAGATTCTTTTGTTATTTCAGTTTTTCTTAAATTTCTTTCAAAGCTTTTTCAAAATGCTCATTAAGTTTAGTTTCACATAACCCATTATTGTAAACAACTTCTTAAATACAATTTTCCTATGATTTATCAATAAACTGTCCTTTGCCATGTCTCACATCCTCAGCATACAATCCCTAAAATTAAATTGATGAGTTTGGATATTTATAAATTCCAGCCTTGACTAATAATCAAGATTAAAGTATACCTTTTTATCCATTTTTAAAATTACCAAAGAATACTCCCCCATCCTCATATTCTAAATGTCCTTTAAAAAATTAATCATTCTAAAATTATCCATCAAATATTCTTCCATTTGTAATAAACTTACCTATCTTTTTATTGAAACCATCCATAGTCCCTTCAAAAATATCAGAATTAGGATAAATCATCTTGCCTTCAAATGGTTAATTATTCTTAAATTCTCCTTCAAATATAGTCTTATCTACTTGATAAGAGACTCCTTTAATAAATTACCCACCTTCAATTTAACCTTTAAAGTAGTAAATTGTTTCTTTTTTGATTTTTCCAATTGGATTGATAGGAGAGACAATATCTTTAGTCAAATATAACATTTCATTATAGACATAAAGAAATTCTAAAGCACATTGCAAATGATACATTTTGCATTCATAATTTATATTGTGAATGTTGATTATATTAAAAGCATCACAAACCTCTCCACTCACAAATTTTCCACACATTTAAATCAATTCTATATTTTTTTATTTACTTTTCTCCTCTCGTTTATCAATTGATATAATTCCACAACCATTTATTTTATCATTTTCAATTGTCCCATTCTTATAATTATATTTGTCTTCATATTACTCAGTATAAGGACCTGGAACATTGAGTAAATTTTCAGGTAGAGAAATCAAAAGTTAAAAAATTGATCTGCTCTAGATATTACTCACATTAAGTAATTTCTTAAGAATATCTAAGAATTCTTTAGGATATTTATGTTGAAGAAATCTTTAAGATTTAACATATTTAAATTGCTTTCCAAGATTTTGATTCTTTTATTCATTATAATCTTATTCTCGTGTATAATATAAATTATCAAAAAATTATGGAATTTAAGTAATAAATTTCTTATCTTTCCTTTTATCCTTCTCATCTCCATCTTAAATTAGGTATAATATATTATCTAAAAGTTATTCTCTAAATTAGCCATCATCAAAAAAGAAATCCTTTGTATCTATCTAAGTCATTAAACTCAAAATTAGCAATCCAGATCTAAATGCATAAGAATACAAAATATTATTTTTTGTTGGCTTTTTTTCTTTAATAATTGGATCAGTGATAGGTAAATACATTCTATGAAATTTAGTTCCGGCATAGGTTATTCCAAAATTAGTTACAATATAGGATTCGTTGGTTTTAAAAATATTTTAAGGACTAATATCTAAAAATTCATTTGTAAATTGAGCACCCAACATATAATTGTGACATAAGAGTATCAACAAATTTTTAGCTTCTTCAAAATCTAGACCTTCTTTCTAATCCCTTATGCTTTTAAAATCCTCATTAATCTATCCAATTTCATAGACAACATGCAAATTAAATGACATTTAATGTACTTATTCCTTTCCAATTAAAATTATTCTTGTTGAATATGGATTTAAATATATAGTCATTGCTTTCTATAATTGATGTACTTTTATATCAAACATCTCTTAGTTGAGGTTTTCATAAATTTACAAAGCATGCTTTCCCAAATCCCCTTCAAAATCTGAAGTTACATTATTATTTTTTTTCAATTTATATATGCTAGAACTTATACCATGAATGATATCTTTGCCTTTGCCTATAATGTTGTCCTTTTCAAACAAACGATAGATAAGACTCATCTCTACTAACAATGATTATTAATTCATAATTTTTTTTATATTAATTATAAACTCTTATTCTCTAATTTTAAGTTTGATGTGCCAACCTCAAAGTAATTACACACCTAATATATAATATATCATACTAATATCATTAATTCTATCTTATTAAAGGATATGCTTCATATTTCATTTGTCAAACTCTTGAATCTCTCTATTCGAATAATTATTACTTTAATTCATAGTATAAATTTTAAATTACTTTGAGTATCTTTAATTTATCTTAATTAATTTTTTCTCCTTCAATTATTTTGTGAAACACATAATATGTTTAAATTTTGCATCAATTAGAGTATTGTTATTAATATTGTTAACATTGAAAATTGATAATCACTCTTTATTAAAGTATTAATAAAATATTATAATTAATAGAAAAATTTAATGAATGCTTAGAAAGAAGAAATTATAATCAAAGTTTAATATAATAATCAAGATACATTCTTAACTGTTGGGAAGGATAAGAAGATCAGATAATATTTATGTGAACATTTTAATATGAGTGAAAAGGAAATAGTTGTGATAATTAATGATAGAATTTGTGATTTTAATGAGACTTTTGATTAGTTTAGTTTAAATTATAATGTTAATTGTGATTTGGAATTTTAAATGTTTGATGTAAAGAAAATAATAGAAAATGAAAAAGAATTACAATCTCTAAAAAATTCTACAATTACTAATTCGCCTTAATAATTATAGCATACATAAGTAGACACCGATAATATAGATGAATCTGCTTAATATGAATTAAATAATAATGTAGAATAAGAAAAATTATTTAGTACAAATTAATAAGATTAAAAAGGTCATTAAAAATCTAGTATTATAGTAGGTAATGTATCAGAAATTTATCAGAAAACAGTAAAGTGCATATATTGTTAATCAGATATTGAAAAAGATATTATCTCAACTCCTTGTTAACATTTTTATCATCCTTCATGTTTCGATTAATATATTTACAACACTTTATAGCTTTCATCTACTACTTTAAAATGTCTTTGTAATTGTAAATTACAGTTACAAATCTTAAAATTAATTAGTGAAGAAAAGTACTAAAGTTATAAAGATTAATTATTAAAAAATTAAATGTATTACTTTGAGAGAGAGTATCATAACAAAATTGGAAAATGCATTGATAATGGTAAGTGCAACTTTTGGTTTTTTATATAAACCAATAGTCAAATACATTAAAAAATCTAATGCTTTTAATGTTCTATCTCAAATTAGAAAGAAACTGATGAAATCATATCCTCTTCAGATTAAAAGAAAATCATAGTCGGACTTGTTGAAGACTTACCATAATCTAATCATCCTGTCGATATGCAAGCTGTCAAGATTAATGGAAATGAACTAGATTAACAAGTGGAATAATAATTTCTGGATGAAATTGGCACAAAAAATAGAGAAGAAAATGATTAATTTTGCTAATCTTATTCTGTATTAAATTTTTTAATAATTTAGATGATATAGAAAAGGATAAGTTAAAATAAATAGAATCAAAATACTGATGAAATGCAAAGTTGATTAAGAAAATGAAATTAATGTTTCATAATTATATTTATAAAAAATGTTATAGACTGTAAAATTTGATAAAAAAATTATATAGACTAAAAAAAATTATAAAAGAAATGAATAGAAAAATAAAAAAAAGAATTAAATGAGAAATATTAAAATAAAATAACTATTATAAATTAATAAATTCTATTAATGTAAATAATTGAAAAACGTGTAGGTGAAGGATCATGTGGATTGATTAAGTAAGTAAAGATTGAAGATAATGTCTATGCGATAAAGCAAATGAACAATATCAATGGAAAAAAAGAATATAAAATACATCAATTGTTAAAGCATCCAAATATTTTAAACTTCATATAAGGGAATGAAGACTATATAGTAACGGAATTGATGATCTAAAATGATTTATTGGATTTTGTAATTTATGCAGGATCATTATCAGTAAATAGTTCAACTTACATTTTAAAATAATTGGTTGAGGCTTTAAAATATATGCATCAATTAAGAATAGCTCATAGGGATGTAAAATTGGACAATTTATTATTGGATGGATAGAATTATCAAATAAAACTTTGTGATTTTGATGCAAGTGTAAGTTTAGATGAAGGAAAAGTATAAAATTAAGTTGGAACCTATGGCTATTTAGCACCTGAAATCACTCCCTATGGAATGATAGATGCTTTAAATTTGTAAGAATGTGATATCTTTTCGTTGGGTGTATGTTATTACATTTTACTTTTCGGATAATTTCCCTTTAAATCTTCAGATCAAGCAAGCCCTTTATACAAATTGATATTGTAGAACAAATGGGATAGGTTTTGGCATATTTCCTAGAGGAATAGAGCTTAAAAGATTCCTCCTTTTTGCTTAGAATTAATTTAAGGTATGATAGAATCTGATCCAAAGAAGCGTTTCACCTTGGATGAAATTCTAAATAGAATTGGATAAATAAATGAACAAGAATATATTAATGAGATGCACAATATTTATATAAAACTACAGTAGAATTAATGAGGACAATAAAACTTACTTATAAAAATCATTGATTTTATTAATTCTATATAACTATTCTGATTAAATATAATTTCTGATAAGTTTTATAAAAGAATTTAATAATTCCCGACGAAAGTGAATTGGATTTTATTTTAAAAATTTAAACTAGTTAACTTATACTAAAATTTTAAGTGATGAATATCTCATAAGAAATCTTGGGTTCTGGATTGACTTGCGAAGTCAGAAAAGTATAGATCAAAGAAAAAGAATATGCTATCAAACTATTTAAGGATAATTTCTCTACACAATAAATAAAAAAAGAAATTAATATTCTTTCTTAAATTGACCATCACAATATTGTACATCTAATAGATGGAAATCATGAAGAAAGATACATGATAACTGAGCTTTTAGAAAAAATGGATCTCTTTGACATTTTAGCCAAAGGATAGAAACCATTTTAAATAGCTTCTATTAAATACATTATTTTATAATTAACAGCGGCTATCCAATATATTCATAAATTGGGTTTTATTCACAGAGACATCAAATTAGAAAACATTCTGTTGGATAAGAAGTTGGAAATCAAAATTTGTGACTTTGGATTTGCTGAACCAATCAATGGAGGATTTGTCACAAGATCTTCAGGTACATAAGGATATTTGGCACCAGAGTTGTAAAGTCAAGGCTTAATCAATACTGAGGCCTTACCTATCACAGAAGTGTTTTCCTTAGGAGTTTGTCTCTTCTTATTAGCCTTTGCCCATCCTCCATTCAGATCAAGTACTAAAGCATGTGCTTATTGGAGACTCATTTCTAACAACTAATGGACTAAATATTGGTAGGCAGTAGACAAATAAAACAAATACAATGATGAATTCCGCTCACTTCTCCAAGGTATGTTAGAACCTGATCCAGTAAAAAGAATGACAATTGAATAAGTATTGGATCATTAATTCATAATTGGTGGATGCAAGGAAACATTTCAATTAGAAGTATGGGAACGATTGAAAATCTAATGAGAGAATTGTAGATGTTTAAAAAGAAGGTGCATGGTTTTTATTGATTATATATATAAACAATTTATTGTAAATCTATATTTATCCATTTCTATAATTAGTATTAAAAAAAAAGTATTATTCAATCATTGATAATATGATTAATTTATAAATAATCATTTATACTGTATTTTATAATAACCAGAATAGTTTTCAGTAATTGTCTCTTCTCCATTACCCTTATCAATAGTCGAGAGTAAATATTTTCCATTTATGTCGAACTTGATTTCTTAATCCAATTTACTCTATCCTTATACAATCAAATTATCTATATTTATATTAATTTTATCAGCAGCTATCTTTGCATATCTATTAGATTATGATTTCAAGTAATCCTTACTAGAGAAACTTCGATATACTGGTTCATCATTCAATTACCTCAATATTGATTGAGTAGTCTCATCTTAATTGATAATACTTGGTTTTCTTATTACTTCATCATTCTATGACATCATAAATAAGGGATACCCACTATCATCATCTATTTCTCTAATTAAAGATTGTTAATTTACAATATCTTCAAAGTTTTGTCTTAATTATTTCTATTCAAAGTGTCATTTGTATTAGAATACTCTTATTTTCTACGAAATCTATAGCAATCTATCATTAATGATTTATTTGGATCTTTATTTGCTTATTTTGTCACTCCTATTAATAAATTGCTTTAATCCTTTTCTAATTTTAAATATTCTTCCAATGCTCTAGTTTCTTTTAACAAAATTTATTTCTTTTAGAATGGCATCTTTATCACTTCTTAATCCTCCTTTAATCTAGATTCAAACAAATTCTTCTCAATCAAATTTACTTTAGCTAATAATTCTTCACCTGTAAATACTTATTATGTTTTTGTTGTATTATTATTATTCCTAAATGTATTTGTTGTGTTTCCCTTTGCGAATGTTCTTCTACTACTTGATTTTGGATCCTATCCAGTCAATAAACTTAATTTCCTTTTGAAAATATCCGGTTTACCTACAATCGATCGAATAATAATTTTATTATTCTCTAATTTTGGACCAATTGTTGAGTCATATTTGCATAATTGAATACTAATGGGATCCTAGAAGATATTTCTCGTTTATTATTAAGCTAATGCATCCAAGATTTCTGTTTTAAAATTCTGGATGTTTATCTATTGATTTGGCCAACAAATAACTTTTTCCTTAGTTGTATTCAATTTATTCCAAGGGTTATTCTATTGATCTTACATTGAAATCAGAAATTAAATATAAATAATGTTATATAATTTTAGTAATACATGCACTAATAATACTTTACTTTTATGATGAATAATTGTGGAAGTACTCAACTTATTTGGTTTCATTGTTTTTTTAGAAACTCTACATCCTTAAATGAGAGAAAATATTAATTATAATGAAATCTTGACTAACTAAAAAATGTCTTTAATCTTTTTCTATAAAAAATTAAGTCAAAATAATAATTAATCCAAAATCAAATAATAGTTGTATATAGTAATAATAAATTACATTAATTATTTCATTAATTTATTATCATATTTAGTTAAAATTTTTGTCACTTTTATAAAAATACAGTGTTGACTCAGTTTTAAATCTTTTTAAAATATTGTCTGATCTCTATTTATCTAACACTTAAATGATTTAAATCAATTTACAGTCTTTTGTATTTTATAATTGATTTAATGTTTTCTGAATAGATTTCTATCAATATTTTTATTGCTAATTAGATCATGACTATTCTCTTTATTTTACTATTGGCTTTGAATATTGAATTTTAGTTAGAATTGCTAGATGTTAACAAATTCATGATAGTGAAAATGGATCCCTCAATTTTAGAATGCAAATTTTAAGGAATAAAAACAATAAAAATTAATAAATTTATAGTTAAAATCAAACAATTGCTAAGGAAAGATGAATTACAAAAATAAATCAAAAATTTTAATATATTTTGATATTTGTAATTCAACTCTACAAAATTATTTTCGTTTACAATTAATGAGGCATATATCATCATTATTCTTTAGATTCATGGCAATTATAGTAACTATAGTTAAAACGAAAT
>JPFL01000261.1:0-80806 GCA_000733385.1 Paramecium biaurelia
TGTTTTTTCTTTATATATTTCTTTATTATTTCAGACAGCTGAGGCTCCTGAAATGATTTCACACAACTCTACTGTGATTTTAGCTTATCTAACCTTATTGTATTCAAGAGTCATTTATCAAGCATTTCTCCTGCATTCTTAGAAGCATTTTCCATAGCATTCATTCTAGAAGATGTTTCACTAGCAAAATTATTCAACATAGCATGATAAAAGGCAGTTGCTACATAGTATTCATACATATAATTCTGGACGAATTCCTTTTCAGGTTCTGCAGTATCGTATTTAGTAACCAATCTAAATTGAGCAATGAAATTCTTTCTATTAAGTAAATCTACACGTTTAATAACTTATTGAACAACATTCTTAAATTAATTGAAAATGATAGAGATTTAATCAATATCTTCTGTAACATTTAATTGAATTTGATGGGCAATAGAAGAACTATTCACAAAATTAATAGGTGTTTAGATTGTTGTTATAGCTTATGTGAGTAATTCAGGAAAACCTCTTTATAAGGCTCCTAAGGACTTAATGTAAAAATAATATATAATACTTTCTCTCCAATGAGGAATAATTTATAGGCATTACGATTTTATCTGACAATGCTTCTAGTTTCTCTAATGATTGATGAATTAATGCCACCACAAAGTCCTTTATCAGATGTGATTGGAACAATAAGTGTCTTATTGATCTTAAATGTCAATTATTTCTTTTATAGATAAGTTTCTTAGGCAAATAAATCTTAGAGTGAACGTATTCCAAAGTACTTTCCATTCTCTAATCTCTAAACATCTTGCTTCATTTTGGAAGCTGCAACCATCTTCATAGCCTTGGTAATCTTTCTAATTGATCCCACAGACTTCATTCTCTGCTTCAGTTACTTCAGATTCAATGTTGCGAATGCATACTAAGGTACTGGAGTAAAGCTACTCCATAGACTGAGTGTGGCACCCTATAATCTCTACATTTTTAATTAAATAAATAAATCTTTATCACAAAAGAGTACATTATTTTAAATCTCAACCGTAATTAAAATTAAAGAATGCTCCACACTCTGCGCTCCATTCAAGCTCCTTTTACCCTTAATAATACTGCTCGTGCACTCTTTGCCAAATTTGTCAGAGACAAGCCTCATCTTAATGTCGGTACCATAGGACACATCGATCATGGTAAAACAACACTTACCTCTGCCATCACAAAAGTCTTGGCTAAATAATAGTAATTATAAAACATAAACAAAATAGACTTGCTGAGTTCTAAGAATATGGTAAAATTGATAAGGCTCCTGAAGAAAAGGCTCGTGGTATCACTATCAATAGTGCTACAGTGGAATATTAAACTAAAACTAGACATTATGGGTAATAATTAATGCTATAATTTAACTTTACAGTCATGTAGATTGTCCAGGACATATTGATTATGTCAAAAACATGATTACAGGAGCTGCCAAGATGGATGCTGCCATTTTAGTCGTAGCAGCCACAGATGGTTGTATGGCTTAAACACGTGAACATGTTCTTTTATGTCGTTAAGTTGGAGTAGAGACTATTATTGTGTTTGTGAATAAGGTAGATTTAGCTAAAGATCCAGAAATCCATGAATTGGTAGAGATGGAAATTAGAGAACTTCTTAGCAAATATGAATATGATGGAGACAATGCAAAGATTGTTAAAGGTTCAGCATTACTTGCATCCAATGATTAAGAACCTGAATTAGGAGAAAAGGCTATTCTTGAATTACTTGATACAATGGATAAAGAGATTAAAATACCATAAAGACCAATTGAAAAACCATTCTTAATGTCAATAGAAGGCACATATCATATTGCTGGTAGAGGAACAGTTGTAACAGGAACTATTGATTAAGGAAAAGCATCAATCAAGGATAATATTGAAGTTGTTGGATATGGTAAGCCAAAGTAAACTGCTATTGTTGGAGTTGAAACATTTAAAAAGCAACTTGATTTTGGAGAAGCTGGTGATAATGTAGGAATTCTAATTAGAGGTCTTACAAGAGATGATGTTAGAAGAGGATAAGTATTATGTAAACCAGGATCACTATCAACACATAATTGTATTGAATCAAATCTCTACATTTTAAAAGAAGAAGAAGGAGGTCGTAAAAAACCATTTCCTAATGGTTATCGTCCATAAGTATATGCAAATTATTATTGATCTTAGATGTTTGTAAGAACTGCAGACGTTGCTGTTACATTATAGTTACCAGAAAACATCAAGGTAGGTATGCCAGGAGATAATTTCACTTGCAAATTGAATCTCTCCTACAATTTACCACTCTATTAAGGTCAAAGATTTGCCCTTAGAGAAGGAGGAAAGACTGTTGCTGCAGGTGTTATTTCTAAAATCTTACCTGATGAAGTAGCCCCAACTTCAAAGAAATAAATCTTAGACAAATAAGAAGCAGCTGGTTTATTTTATTATTTATTATTATTATAGAAAAAAAATAAAAGGAAGCAGATGATTCTAAAGCAGCAGCAGCAGCAAAAACAGCAACCACAGCAGCAAAGCCAGCAGGAGGAGCAAAACCAGCAGCAGGAGGTGCCAAACCTGCAGCTAAAGCACCACCAAAGAAATGAGAATATATATATAATAATAGTATATATATATAATAAGAACATATATAATTAACTGAATTTATTATTATAGTTAAATAAATGATAAGACTTGATTAGCAACAATAAGTTACACATTAACCAACACCAGAATAACTCTACCATCAAGAATTCGAATAACCACATGAAACACCAATGTATATGTCTTTAAGTATATTTTATATTCATTTAAGATTATCACAAAACACATTAATAGATATACTCTCAAGCACCTTAGTTTAATTAACATTCTAAATTATTTGATTTAAGAAAAAAATACCTTAAAAATAGAGAGGATACTTAAAGACGTTCAGTATCTCATCATAGTAGAATTCCTCCTAATCGTTCACCTCTAAAGACTCAACAGACATAAAAATAATTTTCACCAAAACAAGAAAATAGTATACCCTAATAAAAAAAGAAGATTATTCCTGTTTCTAAAAATCTAGGGAGCAATTTAAGAAATATTCTTAAAACAAATTATGCTTAATAACCAATTTATGAAGAAAATCCTTAAAATGAAAGTATTAGAAAAGAGTATTCTTAAATTGTTGAAATTCCAAATGAATATTAATCAATAAATAGTTATACTTTTATAAAAACACTGGGAATTGGAGCAACGGCTGAAGTAAAAATGGCTAGGCATAAAGAGTTAGAGATTGATGTTGCTATTAAAATTTATGATAAAAAGAAAATGAATAATATGCATTTAAAAAATTTAGAAAGAGAAGTTGAAATCTTAAATTAGCTCAAACATCCTAACATAATTAACTTATATCATATGTATGAAAACGATAAATCAATATATTTAATTATGGAATATTCATCTCCCACAAATTTAGAAATGTTTATGAAAGGAAGGCCATTCAAAAGAATTAATGAAGATGAAGCTAAAATTTTATTTCGTCAAATTTCAAATGCCGTTTCTTACATGCATGAATAGGATATTTGTCATAGAGATCTTAAATTTGAGAATCTTTTAATAGATTATAATACTAAAAAAATTAAAATAATAGATTTTGGATACTCTATCAAAATTAATGGAAAACAAACTTGTTCATGTGGTACTCCATAATATATGGCCCCTGAATTAGTAAAAAAAGGATCTTATGATTAATCTGTTGACATATGGGCATGTGGAATAATCCTTTATAAAATGGTAACAGGTGTGTTTCCTTTTAGAGGAAATTCTGAGAAAGATTTAACTAAAAAAATTTGTTTAGGAAAAATAGACTATCCATCATTCGTTTCTGTTTAAGTTAAATAATTAATTTCAGCAATGCTAAAAGTAGATTCAAAAGAAAGAATAACCTTGCAAGAAGTTTAATAAAGTTAATGGTTATAATGAATATTTTTTATCATAATATTATTATTTCGTTATAAATTAAATTATTCTATTTGAGATTAATTCTTCTTCAATAATTTTAATTACTTTATTTTTGTGTATTTTAAAACACTTAATTAAGTTATTTGTATTATATTAAAGAAGGTGGGAGTAAACAACTTTAATTAATTTATAGAAATATAAATTAATTTTGAGAGAAACATTATATCTCAATTATATAATAATAGTACATATATATATATAGAATATATCATTTAATATTCTTACATTTTAGAGCTATCTCTAGCAATTTAAGTTATTTCTACTTTTCTTTATTTCCTTATGTGGTGCTTGAAGGTGTTTTTTTGTATAATAAATCATATGCGTATCCATTATCTTTAGCTTAATTTATATTACTTATTGTTTATTATAATTGAAGTTAATATTTAGCTTATGTAACAGATTTAGGAGTTTAGATAATTTGCTTTGTATCCGTTAAATTATTATTGCTAAATATTCTATTTATTTGGATGAAATGTTTGACTTACTATTCCTATTAGTCTTTATTTCCATTAAACTCATCTGTTTTATAATGTAATTTCTTATATTTTTATTATTGTATGATGAATTTTGGAAATTTAAACTTTGTTTGTGTTTAACTTTTGGAATCCTAAATTCCACTCTATTAAATTTAATTAGTTTATGATCTCTCACTATTAATTTTCTATATTTATTAGACATCAATTATTGGTTGTAATTACCTTCTTGATTTTGGTGCTGTTTAATAATTATCTTTGATATCTAATTAGAGTTTGAACTTTTTTTTTTTCAATTCTTATTATTATTTTTATTTTTCTATAAGCTACTACTATTGTTTTATGAACCTATCATCATTTGGATCAAATGCTCTGTGAGTCTCATATTTATATTACTCATTTATTGATAGAAACTCCATCACTTTTTTCAATTCCTCTATTGTACTATTTTATTTTTTCTACATCCTGCACTTTACAAATTGTGATGAATTCTCTTTATCAGAAAAGAGATCTAATATACATTTCAATAAAGACTTGATTTTGAGATAAGCATCTTCTCGGTATCATCTTTTTTTTAACATAAGCTATAACTACGGAGATTTTAATTTAAGGGAAGTTAAACTATCTTCTCCTCCTTATTTCTTTTAAACTTTATACTATTAAGTTAATCGCCATCATCTAACCATCCTGAGATTTCCTCTTCAATCATTAAACAAATAAATTTAGTTGTTAATAAATAAATTAATATTATTCAATATAAGTTTGTATGTAGAAATTCTTTCATTTTATTAGAAATAAATACATCTCAAAATAATTGTAAAAGTATTATATAATTTGAGAATTAAATAATTGTTTAAAGTCAAATATTGTTAAATAAAAAAAGAATTAAAATATATACAAACATTAGTGATTTTATATTCTTTTTATTTTTTAATAGCTCATTAATTATTATTTATGACTGAAATTTAATCCATTGTATTTTTTCTTAAATTGTATTTTTTATCAAATAATAGTTGCATAGAAATATATTATCCATTTTATTACAATCACTCGTACAGATTTTTATTATGTATTATAAAGATTTAATCTAATATAAAATCATAAGTCTGACCTATAAGTAGAATATTCACAATATAAATAAATTCGTTTTTATAAATTTAATCATTTTCAAAAGGAATCGTTTTTTACCTTTTATTAATATATTATAAAAAGTTTTTAGTTTTATTTAAATATCTAATAATTTGATTAATTAAATAGAAATATGTTTGTAATAAAAAATAAGCCAAATGGTAATAAACCTATTACTCTGAAAAATTTAATTTATTTTAGTTTACTTTATATATTATTTTTGGGTATTAATATTAAACCTAGATATATATTTATAAAATTGAATTGGAACATACCTCCAAATCAGTATTTTTGAAATAATATTCAGAAATACACTCAATTTATATGTATATAAAATAGAAAAATCATAGTAAAAACTACCATAAAGATCTGGAACTCTACTTAATAGTGGATATTTAATATAATAAAACTGAATTCAATTTATTATTTTATTAAAATTTATGGGTAGTACATGCAAAAATATTTGTAAAAAATAAATAGCAGAAAATGAATTTAATATAAACGCTATTAATAATGTAAAAAAGAAGTAACATTCAAATGGAGATTTGAAAACTGATCCTTATTGTTCACCATATTCTTTAATGAAAGAAGAATCAATAGGAGATGAATCTAAAATTAGTCATAATTAAAAATATCATCCTTAATTTGTTTTGACAAAGCAAATCAATGGTATTGTTGTTCCAACTGATAGAAAAAATCGTTTTATAAATGATTAAGAATTGGAAATAAAGTATTTAATACATTAAAAGTATGTTATATATTATATATGATAAGTTTGTTAAAAGAATAAGAAGAATAAAAACGTTTATAAGAAGAATTAGAAAAGTAATTACAAATAGAGGATAAATAAAATATAGAAATAGATAAATCCAATGAAGAACTTAATAATTAATTTTCTTTCTAAAATTCATATAAACAGATTTAGATTGAATAAATATATGTTTAGTCAACTACTAATCCTTATTTACCAAGATAAACTTCTTAATTTGCACCAAAAAAAGTAGATGGTGACACAATTTCATAAAAATCTTAAATTTCTAAAAGTCCAACTACTCCTTTGAAGGATTAATTAGTATCATCATAAAGTGATAAGATGAGAAAAAGTGCTTTAAAAAAATTAAAGTAAAGTAGAGAAGATATTGCAAGTAATAATGCAAGTATTGGTTCTCATAAAAAGGGAATTATAAAGAAATAATAAGAAGATTCATTTGAAAAGTTATTTAGTGAATGTCGTTCTGTAGATGAACGAAGTTAAAGTGGAAGTCATAAAACAATAAAGAGTGTAAAAAGTATTCTAAAAAAGAATAGATCATTTTCTTAAAGTTTATCAGTTGGAAAGCATTCAATTAAATCAACTCATACTGTTTTTATTAATAAATAGACTAAAAAAGTTCGATTTTCTAATAATACTAATTTTAATAATGAGAGAAAAGGATTTTCTAGAGTATAAAGGAATTGGTGGGAATGTTGAAATACAAATTTAAGATACTTTAATTTTTGATACTATTATTTTTTTTATATATATATCAATATGTTAACTTTTTCATTTGTTATTTTATGTTAATTTTTATTTGATTACATTTTCTAAAGTTTCTAAATCTTAAGCAAACTTTTTAATTCCTTCATTTAATTTTTCAGTACCCATAGCATCCTCTATTTATTTAATAATAATAAAATACAATTCATTTCCCATCTATAAGTTTTTTCATCAACAATGACTTTTTCAATATTTAAATTATCCAAATTTTCAACTTTCAATTTTGGTTCTAATACTGTCCCTTCTAAACTTTATAAATCATTGAGCAATTTAATTGGAATTGTCATTCTATCACAACCACATAATTCAGTAGCTTCATCTACTAAACGTAAAGATGCTGCCTAGAATAATTATAAAAATATTAAAAATACCATAACAATTGTATCATAATTAAATTTTTTAAAACTATTCCAAATACTAGTTACTAGTTTTACACCAGGATGATGTTATTTAGTATAATCTTCACCACTTTTATTTTTAGTGAACCAATCTAAAATTCTACCTACAAATGGAGATATTAATCTAACTCCTGCTTAAGCACAAGCCAATGCTTGATAATAATTAAATATGAGTGTCATATTGCATTGTATACCTTCTTTTTTCAAAGCTTTAGCTGCTTATATTCCTTCCCAAGTACTAGCAATTTTAATAAGAATTCTTTCCTTTGTAATACCAGCTTATTCATATATGGCAATAATTCTTTTAGCTTTATCAATAGTTGCTTATTTATCATAACTTAAACGAGCATCTACTTCAGTTGAAACATAACCAGGAACTAATTTAAGAATTTCTAATCCAAAATTGACACTCAATTAATCAGTTATTGATCCTATAACAAGTTTTTGTTCTTCTGGATTTAATGTATTAAAATTGAATTATGGTAATTCTGGTTCAACTATTTCTTTAATTTCAGGTTCATCTTTCTTTTTTCTAGAATTTGTTCTTTTTGGTTATTTTTAACTAAAGGTTAATAAATAGACATACACAGGTTGTTTAGAGAGTTGATAAGCTTTGATTCCTTTTTGGATAGCATCATCAATTAAGGCTTAATATTCTGGTAATTTAGCTGCTTCAAGTATTAGACTTGGATTAGTTGTAGCATCTTGAGGTTAGAATTTTTGGATATCATTAATCTTTCCTGTATCAGCTACTACTACAGTATACTAAGATGAGTATGAATACATAATTACATCTCTAAGAGAATTCAGTGCATTAGGATTTGATTTAACTTTCTTGGATGGTGAGGAACCATCATGTTGTACTTAAGCAACGTCCATAATTAAATAATAATACTTTAACACATTAAAAGAATTTTGAGTGGAATTTATACTAAATTATATTTAATAAAATCGCGCCTAAAATATGAGTGCAGAAAATGAAATTCAAGAAGAGAGAAATAATGAAGAATAGTATAGAAATTGGAAATAGAACATACCATTTATGTATGAAATTTGCATCAACCATCAAAATAATTGGCCATCACTTACAGTTTGTTGGTTGAATGAACTTGAGATGTCTTTTGCATTATTATCTTAGTGATCAAAATGACAATGAAATACATAGATTGATAGTTGCCACTTAGACCAATAATCAAGAGTAGGACTATATAAAATTACTTAAAGTTGCTATTCCTAACAAAATAGATGAATAATTAGATTATACTTTGTTAAATAACATTTGTATATTATACATAAATATTGAAAGGGAAAACTTAAACAGTAGGAAAGGTGTAAGATGAATTGTAAATTCCAGTGGATGTTGAAATTAATAGAGTTAGATAATAACCAAATAATTAATACATTTTAGCTGCTTAAGCAGGAGATGGTGAAATTGGTATCAAACTAATAGATAAATATAGGTATTTATGATTTAAGCAAATAATCAAAAGTATAATCATTAAAAGGATAGACTAAAGAAGGTTATGGTTTATCTTGGAATTCAAATAATAGTGGACATTTATTATCAGCAAGTTATGATCATAATATATACTATTGGGATTCAAATACAGGATAATTAATAAAATAGTACAATTTCCATTTAGGTGAAGTAGAAGATGTTTGTTGGCATCCTTAAGATTCAAATATATTTATTTCTTGTTCTGATGATAAAACCTTTGCTATGTATAATAGTATTTCTAATAAATTAGTTGTGATATTAGAACAAATTAAGGAGTTTCAATATAATAAGAAGCACATTCATAAGAAGTTAATTGTGCTTAATTTAATAATTTTTAATCTAATTTATTTGCTACTGGATCTAATGATACTTAAGTTAAAATGTTTGATATGAAAAAACCAGAAGAGGACATACATACTTTTTCAAATCATGAAGATGCTATTTATAGTCTTTAATGGTCACCTCATTAAAGAAATTTACTTGCATCTGGTTCTGTTGATACTAAAATTGTTGTATGGGATTATTTTAAAATTGGAAATGAAATTAAAGCAGAAGATGAAAAAGATGGTCCATCTGAATTGTTGGTATATATATATAATTATAATTTATTTTAAGTTTTATCATGGAGGACATACATCTAAAGTTAATGATTTATCTTGGAATGTTAATCATAAACATTTATTGGCAAGTGTAGAATAAGATAAAAATATACTTTAAATATGGAAAATTTAATAATAATTATGGGAAGAAGATGAAAATGATGAATATATTCAATCTCTAGTATGACGATGTAATGATATTTTATAATAATGTATTAAATAATCAATTAAAAAGTAATTTATCTTTTTATTGATCTAAATATTCATTTAGAGGACCAATTATTTTAATATAAGATTATAATTGTTATTCTTAAATTCTTTAAAGTACAGAATTAAATAAATTTTCCTTTTTAATTGTATAATTTAGTTTATCTATTTCATTATTTTATTCTTTCAATTATTTCTCTAAATGTTCAATATTATGTTATTATTCTTATTCTCGTTAAACCAATTATTAATTTAGACTTAAAATATATTTCTATTTATATATATATATTATTTATACATTTTATTCCTCTGTTAATTATAAGATACTATCATTCCTATCTAATTTTTCAGTAATAGCAATCATTTAATTTTTTTGATTATTAGATATATCTAATTAATTAGCTAGTTCTAATTTTTATTTTTAATTTGATTCTTCTAATTATTTAATTGTAATTTTTAGCTTTTTTATTTATTCAATTAAGGCATCATCTAAAGGTTATGATTTTTATTATTATTATTCATTTTATCTAAATAGAAGTATTTCTTTTTAATAATTTTAAATTTAAATTTTCATTTTTTAGATTTCTTCTAATTACAATTTTATCTATGAATCATATTCTTTATATAAAGTATTTTATAATAAAAATTCTTATTGTAATTTCATTAATTAATTTTAACTCTATTAATACTATTCTATAAGTTATTCCTTATCTAATTTTAAGGTAAACAGATCTTGATTTTCACATTCTACTTGAGTAGCTGCATCTATCATTCTTTTAAATGTTGGAGATGTAGGAAATTATGTTATTACAGGATAATCATGTTCCTATCCTACTGTTAAATAATGAGGATGAATCATTTATTTTTTATCAGAACTATTTGCACTTTATTCTTAATAACTATTTGATGAAAGTGAGTATTATTGAGAATTGTTTAAAGAACTCTTAATTGGAGATGGTGATGCTACATCATTTTATAATAATATAAATCTTAACTAAACCTTTATTTAAGTTGAACATTCACTTTAAAATTCATACCATTAAGTATATTCTTATTTGTATTCTAATATTTCCTTAACTGACAATTTTAATCTGCCTTACACCTAAAATATTATTAGATATTCTTTACAGACTTATCTGTTAAATTTTTTATGATCATGCTAATTAATGATTCTGGATCACTTAATGATATTTTTACACAATTATTTGAATCTGCAAATAATGCCACATCAATAAATCTTGCATCTTTCTTAATTAAAGAGTAATAACATCCTAAATCAGATATTTTGTCTTGTAATTGTTAACATTATTAATCTATTATTTAAATTTGAACTGCTTTGTAATTATTCATTAATATATAAAAATAATAATCACTTTTAATTTGATTCCTATTAACAATTCATAAGTATTAATATACAATTATTATTTTATCAAAAACTCACTATCAAACTATATAAGATAATTTTATGTATATAACTATAATCCAAATAAAAAAAAAAGATATATTTTTATATCTTAATTTATAATTTAGATAATAATATTTAATTGTCACAAAAGAGATTGTTTATGTAATCCAACAATAAATCAAATAAATTAAGAGTATTCAATAAATTAAGAGTATTCAATAAATTAAGAGTATTCTATAAATTAATTATAAATAAACAGTTTTATTAGATATTTAGTTATTAAAATAATTTGATTAGCATTATATAATAAAATGCAATAAGTTTATAGAAGAAATAGTTGTTCATCAGTTGATTCTTAGGAAGAATTTGATAATCTATATTTACAATAATAATAATAATTGTTAAATAATCCTAATTAAAATCATAGTGATCTTAATGAGATACTTGTTAAAACACTTTTGAGTGAATCAGAAGCAAGAGAATTAGAAGAAAAAGTAGAAGAATAAGATGTTATTACAATTGATTAAGAAATTGTTGATCATGATGCACATTTAGAAGAATTATTAAATAGCATTCATTTAAATGTTCTGCCTCGTTAAAATTAAATATAAATTCAAGAATATACATAGATACTACCAGTTGTTTTGTAGATATAGTCTATAAAATCATAATTAAAGAAATAAAGAGCCAATATCGATTTAATGTGTGTAGTAGATGTAAGTGGTTCAATGGAAGGCGAAAAATTAAAGTTAGTGTAGAATTCTTTAAGATACATTCAAAAGATATTAAAACCAACTGATAGAATAGCTTTAGTGAGTTTTGCAACTTAAGCAGGCATAAATTTATAATGGACAAGAAATCAAGCCATGAATAAGAGTACAATAAAGAAAGCAATAAAAAATATTAGAATTAGAGATTCAACTAATATAGCATCAGGTGTAGCATTAGGTTTAAGAATGATTAGAGATAGGAAATACAAGAATCCAGTTACTTGTATGTTTGTATTAAGTGATGGTGTAGATGATGATAACGGTGCAGATTTAAGATGTTAATATGCTTTATAGTAATATAATCTCTAAGATACTTTAACCATAAATACATTTGGTTATGGTTCTGATCATGATGCTAAGGTAATGAACAATATTGCAAATCTGAAAGGAGGATAGTTTGTATATATTGATCAGATTTAAAGAGTCTCTGAACATTTCATATTGGCAATGAGTGGAATGTTATCAGTAAAAGCTAAGAATGTAATATTGACAGTCAAATAATTAAATAATCAATTCAAAATAGCAAAGATATTTGGAGATGATTTTTTGTGGGATAAATTAAATGATACTGACTTTAAATTAACTTTGAATTATTTAGTAGAGGAAGATAAAAAGGAATTTGCCTTAGAAATAGAAATTCCAAGTTTTAAGTAATAGGACCTTGTTTAAGAAAATCTATTATAAATTGATTTACAAGGAGTCTTTCTTGGGACTAATAATAATTTTAAGAAAACATCCACTTTATTGTTGGGATTTACTAAAAATGAGGTAATATATCAACCAGTGGAATTGATAGAAGTTAATTATTTAAGAGCAAAGGCTGGAGATAGAATTGGTTAAGCAAAAGGATTAGCTAATAATAGAAAGTATGATTAGGCAATTTAATTACTTAATAAAATGATTGATGAAATAGAAAATTCATTATTCAAAGACAATAAACAATTAATTGTTGTTTTAAAAGATTTGAGTGATATTAAAATGATTTGTAAACCTTAAACATATGAGAGAGATGGTGAAGCTATGATGTTGTACAAATAGAAAAATCATATTTAAAGATAGAGATCTATAAGTATATATATATATATTAATATTATTAAGATAATTCAAATGATTGGTGTGAGGATGAGGAAGAATAAATGGATTAATATCGAAATGGTAATTTAAATTTGAGTGCAAGTGAAGGTAGTTGCAAAAGTATTGGAAAAATCAAAAATTAATAATTTGTAAATGGTAGTCTCTCTCCAAAATCAATTCCATAGTAATATAAAGAAGATAATGAAGATGAAGAAGAAATAGAAAAAGATGTATCTTCAAGTCCTAGAATCATAAAAAGAAAAAGATCCTCAAGTGGAAGTTGTGATACTTGTAGAATAAAGAAACACTCTAGAAGTTCTTCTTCTTTGAGTTGATATCAGTTTATTTATATTAAATTGAAATAAATTATATTATTATTCTATTAATAAAATAAATGCAAATCATTTCTATAATAATGCGAATATTCAATAATATAATAAGATATTGATCATATTTTTTAATTTTTCTTAGATTTCTATTTTATCTCATAAAAAGTTATTATATATTTATTTAAAATGATCGCTTCAAAAAAAGGTTGCTTGCATAAATATAATTTTCATTTTTGGCCATATTAATTATAGAATAAATAAATCTTCGATAATATTTTATTTAATGAGTTCCGATAACTTAAAAATTATAATATTATTTCAATTCATACCTTTTATTCATTTTTTATTAAATAAATATTAACAAATGTTAATATTTTTTTTAGCTTTGCTTAACCAACTATTAGCATAAGAATAAGCATCTCTACCTGCTCCTACATTATCGTATTTAAAAGGTAGTGAGTTTCAACATTTAATGGAATCATTGATAGGAAAATAATATGGATATACTAAAGCTTAATTGGCAGAAATTGGAGGTTAAAGTGTTGCAGAATACATCCTCTATTTGTCAAGAATAGATGTTCCACTTAAAAGAGTTATTTTTATTATTGGATAGGATTTCTCAGGATCCTCTTATCAAAACGGATATTTTGGATTAGCAGCTGCACGTTATTTGGCTTAAAGAAAAGTAGAAGTTGATGTTGTACTTTTATATCCTAATGATCCACTTAGAAGCAGATTGGCAATGTAATGCAAATCACATTCAGCAACTTTACATTTTGACATTCTTCAAAACCTTCAAGAACAATTAAATGTTTAAATGACTAAGAACATTCTAGCTAATTGGTTAAATGATTATGATCTAGTTGTAGATGCCATCTCTCTTAGTTCTATAGAATAACCAAAAACTCCTGTCAGAGAATTTCTTCATGCCTTTTCAGAAGTAAGTAAAAAAGTTCTCGCTATCAATTTGCCAGTTGGATGGCATACTGATAATGGAAATCTTTATAATGTTTATGTACCACAGTTTGTGATATCCTTGGGATTGCCTTTAAAGGGTATAAAAGAATTTGAAGGATAACATGCAATAGGAGGTAGATATATACCTTAAACTAATACATTTAACTATGTTCTGCCTAAATATAAAATTGAAGATAGTTTTCATTTACTATAAAAGTGAATTTTATATAAATTAATTTGTCATGTTCTAAAAATTTGGATAACAACTCAAACCTATAATCAATAGATCTTCGTCTGAAAATAAAAAAGAGTAACCTGTTACTAAACCTAATTATCATTTTACATAGAAAAGAGACAGAAGTGAATCTAGAGTATAATAATCTACGGTTGAGGATTAAAATCAGAATAGCTTAAAACCATAATCGAATTTGATCTAGAGTGTTCCTGCTCAAAGATTGACAATAAAGTTGCCTGACTTAAAAGGATATTAAAAATAAATGGAAAAATCAACATCAGGAGCTGAATTAACAAAAAAACCACCTCTTTTAAAGAATAGACTTATATTAGATTCAAAAACAAAATAATAACTATAAGGCTAACAAAATTCATTAACTCAAACTCTTCCTATTAAGAGTTAAAGAGAAGAGAGTTAAACTATCTAATAATAAGGAAAGAATAAAATAAAGATCTCTCATTATAGTTAATCTAGAGCAGGATTTGATGGAATTTAAGAGAAAACTAATTAAGATAGAGAACTTTGTTTACAATTAGATGATAATAATTATGCCTTTGCAGTAATGGATGGTCATGGTATGGATGGAGATTATGTTAGTTCATTTATCAAAGAATTATTAAAATGTATAAACATGTTATGTATTTAGATAATTTAACTAAATTTTATAAGGTATTCGATTTTCAAAAGGTATTCTTTGAGATGCATCAGAAAATGAAATTTTAAACAGAATTTGGATGTTAATTTTCAGGAAGTACTTTAACAGTAGTATTGATTCGAGAGAATACTATTCAATGTGGATGGGTTGGAGATAGTAGAGCAATTTTAGTCAAAAGAAACAATAATAATTTAAATGCACTTGAATTATCAGTGGATCATAAACCACATATGGAAAATGAAAGATAGAGAATTGAATAAAATGGAGGAGTAGTTGACACATATCATTTACCTAATGGAGCACCTATAGGACCATCTAGAGTATGGGCTAAGGGAGCATAATTCCCTGGATTAGCAATGAGTAGGAGTTTAGGAGATACTGTTGCTGCAGCTATAGGTGTGTCTTAAACTCCTGATATCAAATCTGTAAATATTGACAATAAGGAAGATATATTTATAGTTTTAGGTTCAGATGGGATATGGGAATTTTTGGATAATTAGAGTGTATTATAAATTTAATAATCAAGATTGCTGAAATGGTGTATCCATTTTATCAGAAGAATGATCCTTAGGGAGCATGTTAAAAGATTGTTTAAGAATCAGTGGCTGCATGGAAAGCTCATAGTGAAGGAATAGATGACATTACTGCAATTGTTATTTTCTTTTAATATGAATTGTGATAATGTTAGAAATCATAATTTAGCATTTACTTCTCTCATTTTTTTAATGTAATTAATGCCATCGTGCACTTATTATTTATTTAATGAATTATCTTTTGAAGCAAAGTTGTACATGTTCATATAAACATCGCCTTCTTTTGGAGCTATCAAACTTTACAATGTATTATCAGACAATCCTTAAGCTTCAACTAGACTTAATGCATTTACTCTTATTATTGGATATAGTGATTCTCTAGTGTCTTAGAGTGTTTTTATTTATTGACTACTAAGTTAATTTTCTATTTCTTAGATTAATTATATTACTTAACAATAATCCTTACATGTTATTCAATAACATAGTAATACCATATATTCTAGCTAAAACTGTTAGAATTTCCTTGGTTTCTTTTGCTTTATTTTTAATAGTATCTAGGAAACAAAGCATGTTAAAGTATGGAATGAATGTAGATGCAGCTTTGGCTAAAGCAATACCAGATTTAGTATCCCAACTTTCTTTCATATCAGAATGAGACATTAATTTTTAGGCTGCTTATCTGGTCAGAATAGCACAGTTCAAACCTAAAAGAGTAATTAAATTATCAAGAGATGTGACATCATCAACTTTGGCTGTTTCTAATGATAAAAATTTGAAAAATTCAGGAACTGCACTTGGTTTTGAAACTATGTGTTACAATTATTTAAGTAAATATCTAGCTAATTATAAATTTAAAATAGTATTTTCTCCTTCTAAAGTAATCTAATTACAATTAATAAATATATTACATTTGGAGACATTTCAAAGAAAATGACAGGCAATCCAGAATAATGAGCAAATCCATGTCCTCCACAACTCAATCTACACCATTCTGCACAATTTGCTACAAAATATGTATAATTGGCCTTAGCTCCACTTAACACAGCATGGGTCAATCCAAGTAAACTAAAATCATTTTATTAAGAAATTCTATTGAAATTATCATTTACTAATTCCTTTATTTTTACACTTCCAAAAACACAAGCATAATATTCAGCCAATAATGGGAATAATTTCTATTATTAACATTAATAATCTAATATTCTTATCTCTTGTTTATTATCATCTTTAAATTGTTTTCTATATAAAGAATATCTAACTGCTATTGTTAAAGCTCTACCACCAAACTTTGTATATTGATCACAAAGAATGTTTCTCATATACATCATACTTCCATAACCTACTTTTGGATTACCTTGTTTCTCTACTTTTCCATCTCTGCTGACTTTGATATATCTATTTAATAAACTATCCAAAGGAGCTCTAAAATGATCAAAACTCATGAATCCATTATCCTTTACTGCATAACCCATTTTTGGACCAATATCTCCAATTTCAATACCTGATAATGGTTTGTGAGTCTCTTTATCTCTGATTCTAATCCAAAAAGGATGTACTCCATAGCCTTTACCTTCTACTTATAACTGAGCAAATACTAAGGCAAATTCACAATACAATCCTAATTCTCCTGGCCAAACTAAGTCTTAATAACTTAGAAATACATTTAGTTGCTTCTATATTTGGTGTGTGAATGACGAATTCAGATGTTTATTTATCAAAAACAGCTACTGTCTATAAATTTTACACATCAGATCCATGACCCAATTCTGTTTAGGCATAACATCCAAATGCATTGAGATTCTTTAATGAAGTCATCCATTTTTAAATCTATTCATCTGATGCCAAGACTTAGAAGGCAGGTATAACCATGGCTTAATGGACTGTAGATATGAAGATACCCTAAGGACACAGAACATTTGGAGTGTAGTAATTTGGCTCAGCCAATGATAATTTCTTCAATGCTTCAACTGTTCTTTCAGCATTCAAAAGAACCTTAATTATATAATAAAATATAAACTTGATCCTATCTTGACTTATTGTAGAAATCATGATTAACTTTGAACATAGGATGATTATCAAAGAAACTTTATCTCTCAAGAAATTTATCAAATAAATCTTTGCTTCCATAAAGTAAATGTGACATCTCCAACAATGGGAATTATCCCTATTTTCTTTCAGCTTCTAACATTGTATTTTTTATAATTAACTTTTTTATGATGCACTTATTATGTAATCATTATAAATAATACGCACGTAAATATAACATTACATATTTCAATAATATTCATCTTCTTCAACTTCATCAAACATAGAAATAGTTGGTTACTTCCAATTCTTTTTGGTTTCCTCATCTACTAATGTATTAATTAAATAAACCATAAAGGCCTCAAGTTTATAATATAAAGGTTATTAAAATCTTAATTCATAATTCCATTCTTTCTAAAATTTATAAAACATAAAATTTACTTCATCTTTCTTTCCTATTGCAATTGGAGAATATTTTTCAGAAATTCTAGCTAGAGCCTCCGTAAATTCAATCCATTACATTTAAAATAATCTATCACTTTCTAATTCATCAATTTATGTCAACATTGATAAATTAAAAGCTAAATTTACATCTCTTTCTACAAAATTTTCATCATACAAATTAGCTTTATTACAAATATCTTTCAATTCATCTAAACACATAAATGGTGGTTGACCTGGTTTAACCTTTTTTTATGAATTCCTCATATAAACATAATCAATAACCCATTTGTATTTTTTACAAACATCATCACATTATTCAACAAAATAACGTTCAGCCCTCCATTTATGACAATCATATTATGACAAATGAGGCATACACTAATCTAATATCATTTTAACTGCTTAAACAATATTAATTTAAGGATTGAATCTCACATATTTATCATCTGACAATCTAACTAAGAATTCCATCATTTAATATCTTACTAAAGATCTTTCAGGATTTCTATAATTTCCTTTCCAATCTATAGATGAAGCACTGCAAGTTGCTATAAATTTTAAATCTACATCAGCCAATTTTAATTATTTCCCATCTATCAATTAACATTAATTAACAAAATCAGAAGTAGGGTTAACAGACATTGAAAATACATCTCCTGTAGGATTAACACTAGCATAAAATCTATAAGTTTCTCTCATTGGTTTATATGCTTGCCATAACATTTCCTTCACTTAATCTTATTCTTCTTATTTCTTTACGAATTTCGATATCTTACAACAAGCCCAATCTCTTTCAAAGCATTTTCTCAATAATTCTTCAGTATCAAATTTGTATTTAGGTGCCCAAATTGAGATTGGATAAGTCCAAATTCTTTTTTGTTTCTTTCTTTTTGCTGGAATATAAATTGGATCCTAAGTTCTGGGTAAAACATCATATGTAGGATACCAATCCTCAATAACTGGTTTTGATTTAGGAAACTTTTCTAAATTAGTTTCATCTATCAACACACTGATTACTTAATCTGCTATTGTAACCTTAGTTCTGAATTTTTCAATATGTTATTTTATAGGAGCACTTTGACTGGCTATTTAAATGGAATTAGCAGTATAAAAATACTCTATATCCCCTGTTGGAATCATTCGATGAGTTCTAAAATTACCATTTGAATCAGGTTTCCCTAAAAATATAGGTTCATAACCTTCATAATCAAAATGAATAAATATTGGTTCTTCAGAACATGCTCCACTTTGATCTAAATAATAATATATTAAAAAATACTGGGAATCCATTCAAAAGTACTCATTTACCATTCATCACAAATCCAGCAAACATCCTTTAATTTCTCAAAATGAGAAGCGTGTTCGTATGGTTTTGGATTAGGAGATACACCTTTCATTCTTTATTCTACATGAATAGAATTATAATTTTTCATATTATTTTCAATAATTAGAAATCCTTTTGAATCTACATAACCAAAGTTACCCCTAAAATGGAATCCATAAATAGAATGATTGGACTTTAAGGCTTCTGAAATTTAAAGACAATCCTAATATGAAAAACCATTTGCTGATAAATCCAAATGTTATACAGTTTTATTTTCAATTATAAAGTCTTTGAGAGCTGTTATAATAACATTTCCAGCTCCAAGTAAATTATAAGAAAAATCTAGAACCTTAATATTTTTATTGGTTTGAAGAACCTTAAATATTTCAAGACCACCAGATCCTTTAATAGAATTCCATCTTAGATATAATTCAAGAAGAGTATCATTTTATTCAATCATCTACTTTATTGATATATATGAAGCATTTGTAATATTATTCTTTGATATATTGAGCATCTCTACAGATGGATTCTTACTCATGGCCTTACACAAGTCTGAAATTAATGTGTCTCCTAATTAATTATCTTCTAAATTGAGAATCTAGATCCTTGAGATTGCAATTCAAATTTACTTGCATGTCTACAATGGTAAACATTATAGAATTGGTTCAAGTCCTTTCTATCCGATGGAATTAGTTTAAAACTCAATTATTCTAGCTTGTTTGCTGATTAGTGGAAACAACTACGATGCTCCTTATTCTTTGATTCTATTGCTATTGAAATTGAAATCTTGGATAGTAGGCAATGTTCTTAGTCCTTCTGATAGCACCTCTACGTATTTATCACCAAATTTTTAGTTTTAAATAGCAATGGAATTCTTATCTCCTTTAAGTTTAATTAGGCCCATTTTACAGGGTAATGTTTTTAGATTGTCTGCTCTTTAGATTAAATTAGTTTATACAGAATCTAAATATATTTTAATGTGATTTACTTGCAATATTCTCAAATTGATTCTATTCTAGAATTCGCTTTATATTTTTAAAAGTGTGATAGTATGATTTATAGGCATCATCTCCAACAAGGTCTTTAGGCTTACGGTCTAGGTAAGGTTCTTCATTATTATTTGAAAGCGTGGCATATACATCTTTCTAAACAATAACCAATTCAGTTAACATCGCTAATCATATCTCGTTCCTTGGCAGATTGTTGGATCTTATAATACTATCTGTTATAACGTTTAGGGACATTACTAGAGTGTTCACTTATCCCACTATGATAAGGTGATTTCTCAAAACCAACTAATGTTATTCTAGGTAATGCCAATGATCTCATACAAAATTTATTCTATTAAAATATACTTTATTTTGTACAATTTTTTTGGGAGTGTCAGTTTCAAGTGTTGTTATTTAATGCATATTTGTAATTTATATTATATTATTATTAATAATAATTATATAATAATAATTAAAAAATCTATAATAATCAATTGCCAATTTCAAAAGTCTCCTTTTCACTATCATTAGTTTGATCCTATTTTTAAATGACTCCAGACTTTATTTATTGTTTTATGACTATTTCATCAAATTCCTCTTCTTCATTTTGAGATAATGTTAAAGTTTTTATTATAGAAGTTTACTTAATTTTTTCTCTTTGAATTGTAAAAGATCTAGAGACACTTGAAAATTTATGTTAATCAAGTGGTACAATACTAGAATTCTTTCTTTGATTTAACTATTCAGGTGATGAATTTATAAATTACTGATATTATAGAGACACTGGTCTCACATCAGGAAGCTAATTTTATTATTATTTTAGATTTACTTATGAGATCCAAATTAAAAATGGAAGTATCTATTCAAGTTCTATATCTTGTTTATCATAGAAGAAATCCTTAATTTTAAAGCCATTTTCTGGATTCAGTGTAAATGATAATATTGAATTCTTTATATTAATTAATATATACTTACATCAACTATGATAATATCTTTCAAATCTCTACTCAATATGTTTAGATCTTTAGTCAAACCACCTTTGATAATAGTGCAATTTTCCCTAAATAATCTTTCGATGGCTTTCTTATTAGGATCAACAAAGTCCATTACAGGCTAAGCATATTCCTTGAGACTTGCAGTCCATAAAATAATGTCATAAAAATTGCTTAGTTCATCAATGAATTTCTTAGCACCAGGTCTAACAAGGACAAAAACTTTGAAATTTTATGATTAAACGACAATCTTATATGGCACTAGATTTGTACATCTAAACAAAAATCGTAATTATCCATAGGTTCAAATTAACTATGTACTAATGTTTCATCTAAATCCAAGACTATAGTTTTCTTTTATCCAAACTGAAAATTATTTGTTTATAAATTACAATAAAAGATGATTTAGGAGTATCAATTTCTGGATGATATTGATTTTATGATCCTCGTTTCTTTTTCCTATTAAATATTTGTAAACAAGCACATAATCGAGAAAAGAGAGATCTTTGTTCTTCTTACTATTAGTATATGATTTAATTGTTTGACATTATAATATATATTTATATTTTTATATGAATATTATCAATTTATGAAGTCTGTCATCTATCTTCTTAAAAGATGTCTACTTTTAATTCTTTTTTCATTAGATTCAGTATAATCATCACAAATCAATTTTACTTAGATTTATTAATTGAAAGAGACTCTTTTAGGTGAAATAGCATTAGCCATTTATGGAGAAGGAGTAGATTGTAAAGGTTCAAGAATAATATGCTTTTTATTCCTTACAGGTAAAGCTTATTCTTCAACTAATTCAAAGAAATCTAAAACATCTGAATGTTGACTACTGTTCGAATTTTTTCTTTTTAATATACTTTTTGGTTAATTATTTTAGATTCCCATATCTTCAAATTAGACTAATTATCCCTTTTTTTAATTTTATTGTTCTTGGTTTAAAGTAAATTTCTTATTCTTGATAATGGAATGATATGATTATCTTGAAGTTTGAGGTTCTTATAATTAATCAAATAGACTATTTCTAGCAGACAATAATCCATCAGTTGCTCTACTTGTATGTGGTATATTTTAGAGAGATTTAAATTGTTAGGGCATTTGGATTTCAGGTAATAAATGAAGTTTAGATTGTTGTTGTAATGGATATCTCTCTAAAGGTTTAAGGTCAGAATAATATTGAGGCTTGAAAAGCATGTTTAAATTAATTAATAAATTTGTTTCTCAATTCAGACCAAGATTAATATCAAAGTCATTTAAAATGAATTAATATTCTACTAATCTATTCTCAATATGATTAAATTTCAAGAGTCTCCCCTTTGTTGTAATTAAATTCATCAAATATTGATAAAGTAACTGACATCATTAATATATGTTAAATTATTAAGAACTTATTCTAAATCTAAGTACTAAAATTAATTAAGTTTACAAACTAACATCTAACTCGACAAATGACCTTATTTTTATTTCTACTTTTGTTCATCTCATAGTATATATATAGTTTGTTATTTGTAATCATTTCATTGAATTTCACACAATCTATATAATTAATTTCTAATATCTTTAATTCTCCTCTCAAATTATAGTTATTTAACTCTGCATTTTCGAGATTGAAATTAATATATATACTTTTGAGGATTGAAACTACTTTTAATCTAAAATTGTATTGGAAATGTTGTTTAAATATATTTTTGATAAGATTAGTTTCACATTCTCTATGATTTATAATAATTTGTTATCATTTCTTATAGCATAAATTATAAATAATTAATGTTTCATGAATTTTTACAGGAATTGGGTTCTCTGAAAAATTCAGAGCTTTCCTTTCCTTTTCGAAATTAATTCAAAATAAAAGAAAACTTCATCAACCCAAATAGTAAGCATTTTGATTCTATTGCACAAAAGTATTCTATTATTATGATATTATTATAGATTGCTATCAGAAGAAAAAGCAAGTATAAAACGTAAATGGGACAAATAATGTAAGATGATGTTCATTTGGATATTGGGCAAGTTTTTTTAATAGAAAAATAAGAAAACTATCAATCCTACACAAGAAGAATGGGGATAATTATCAAACATTCTAAAAATAGATGAAGTCACTCTTAAATAACGATGGATAACTCTTATTAATCCAGTTTCTAAGAGTATTAATTGGGATCCAGAAGAAGATGAAATCATTAGATCACTTATGAAGTATTCAATATTCTTATTTGTAATAAAGTGAATAAGATGAAAAACATATTTGGACACATATTGCCTTAGAATTGTATAATTAAAACAATGGACAATACATCAGAACTCCAAAATAGGTCAGAGAAAGATGGATGAATTATTTAAATCCAAAACTTAAAAAGTATAATGAGAATTTAAAAAATCAATAGAACTAATTGGAGCTAATAAGAAGATCTCCAATTATTGAACATGGTCGTTAAAAATGGAAAGAGATGGTCATTGATTTCTAGTCTTTTGGATGGCAGAACAGAAAATTAAGTCAAAAATAGGTAACTAATTTTATATATTTAAAATAGATTTAAGAGTTTAATATAAAAAATTTACAAAGATGAAGACGATGATGATATTGAAGAATTAGAAGCCATTAAAGAGTATTTAAATAAACAAAATGTATAAGAAATCTAGGAACCATAAAAAGAAGAATCTTAAGTTAGAATAACTTATTTAAGGTAAGTTAAATCTAAAACTAATACAAAATAATCTAATAAAATAGAGGAAATGGAAGTTTTAACAAAGAAAAGAAAGGCTATTAAAGATGTATTACAAATTGATCAACAAGTTAATGTTAAGTCATCAAAGGGTTTATAACTGACATCAAAATAAAAAGGTAATATAGTAAAAGAAGAAGATAATAGACAAGATATTTAAGTAGATCCATAATAATAATAATAATTTTCATTTGAACAACAATAGAAATTACAATAACACCTTTAATCTTAATTATTAAGTGAAAATAATAAAAAAGATCTTTCAACTCCTAACACTTTATATTATAATATATAACCTTCCATTTAAAAAATAGAGGATTTAAAAAATGATTAATTTGGATTTAAATAAGTTTAGTAATCTCCAATTTAATAATCCAATTAATACTTATACTAAGGATTCAGAACATATTAAGAGGAAATGCAATAATAATATTAATAAACTCCTGTTTAAATGTTAATGGGATAATATTTTAAGAATTACCACTAAAATTATAATTTAATATCTCCATTCCCACAAATTAATCAAACTCCTATGGTTTATACTCCTGCCTAGGCTATGTATATTTATAATAATAGTAATCCTTATAATATGGGTGTATCACCTCTTTTGATTAGAAGTCCATATCCTGAGAACTTATCACCCAATGTTGTTCCTTAATAGTAACAATCATAGGCTCTTTGGTAAACTCCTTAATAAACATCTATGGAGTATTTACAGAATGAATAAAAGTTGTCGATGGTAAGAATAATATGATAATAATTATAGAACAAATTAGAATTTTTATAATCTAATAACTTAGTTGATAAATGGAAATAGAAAAGAGTAAATGATAAGTAGAATGCTTCATTTTAGGAATCCTTTTAATCACTTGATTAATGAATTATTTTTTGTTTAATGATGTATTTATCATTAAATAATTTCAACATCATTTAAGAATTCTGGCTATCTATAACCATATTTATGTATGTATGTTTTATAATATCGAGATCCTGGAGAATGATTAATCTATTAATTAAGTAAACGAATTTTTTCTTAATTTGTGATTTGAAATTCATTATCTCTTTATTTTTTTTGTATTTATAATTTTCTTAAAAGATTATTCTTTTACTTCTATTCATTAGGTTTAATGTCTTATTTTAATGGTGAAGTTTTCTTGTAAAATGGATCTTCATCTTCCATTTTGATGGATATAATTTTTTTATACTAATCATCATGAAGTAATTAATTAAGATGAGTATAATGTTAATAACTATTTCTTCTAGTATGAAGTTTGATTGATTTTTCAAGTTTAGTTAAACTTTAGAATGATTTATTGGGCTGCAAATTTATCATATGTTTAGGTGTAGATATTTTACCTATATTCTCTTAATATGGTAATTTATCAGACAAAGTAAATACTCTAAATTTTTTAGTGGACAAACTATCCTCTACAATTTATTACTTAATTTAAGGAGAATAATTAAATAGATGATCTAAAGTTTTTACTCTTAATAATTTATTCTTATTCATATTTTATTATAATTAATTAACTATCAATAACGCATTGATCCTGTTCTTTCCTGAACTGCTCTATTAGCTACCAACTTTGGTGTTGAAAATCCTTTACTTGACACAAGATATCTTTAATTTTTTTCCCAATATCCATCATTTTTAACATTTTCATCATCATCATCATTATCTTCTCCTTCTATTTTCAATAAATCATCATCAATATCTTCAAAAACACCTAATTATTCATTATTTTCTTATTTAATATTTTTCATTATTTCTTATTCTTCTTTCGTTGGATTTTCAGGATTGACAAAATCTAAAATAATTGAACTTTATTTGTCAAAAAAATATAAAGAAATTGTAAAGATTATACCAAGTACTGAAACTCCACAATAAAAGAATCCAACAGTTGAATATCCTTCTTCTTTAGTAGTTGCACCCTCAACTATATAACCAGCTAATACTGGAAATAAAGCCATTGAAGTACTAGTAAACATTCCCAAAATTCCAAATGCAGTTCCTATAACTCTTTATTGTACTACATACTATACTGATGGTATTAATACACAACAATATAGAGAATATGACATTCCTAACATTATTAATGGAATCATTGAAAACCAATTTGGTTAATCATGCTAACCTTAATTCATAAAACCAAAGAGGAAATGTGTAATTGAAAAAAAGACACAAGTAATTAATATAAATAATCTTCTCTTTCCTACTCTATCTATATATGGCCCCAAGAATGGACTAGTAATAGCTATATATATTACATTAATACCAGCAGCTAAATAGGTCAAAGTTAATATTCTTCCAGATTAAACATAACTATATTCAAACTTTTCTTATAGAAAATCATTTGCATCATCTAAAAATGGTACATATGCTCCCATTGCAAGTGTACATATTAATATTAAGATCCAAAATGTTCCATTAAGACTTTTGATATCTTCAAAGGATACTTTTTCTACTTATTCACTTTTTACACTTGTATTATCTTTATAAACGAACTATAATTCTTTTTGTTTAAATTATTAGTTTACCTTTTTATTTCTTATCGTTGTTTTTATCTAAAATACATAAAATTGCTCCACAAATGAAAGACAAAAAACATAAAAATACGCTAAAGAATAATGGATAAGTCAAGCCATTAAAATGATCATAAATTGTTGGTGTAACAAAAGAATTTGCAGCTGATGCTATTTCAGGCATTGTCATAATATATCCAATAGCTGTTGATAATTCTTTTCCTCTAAACCATTTTCCAATCATGGCTGTTTATGCTATAAGTAAACTTTCAGAAGCACTACCAAAAAGGACTCTTCCTGCTAACATTATCCAAAAACTCTTAAATAGACCACCAAATGCTATGATCGTTTAAGCAATCACTACTATTGCACTGAATCCCAATATAGCTACTCTTATACCTTTGGATTATAGATATTAATTTTACCTAAAACATCAATAATGACTCCTCCTATAAGAGTAAGAAAAATGTTTGGAAATGAAAAAGCAGTATACAAAAGATTATATTTGGAAATGCTAATATTTAAGTCTTGGGTCAATTATCTCTAAAGAGCTTAGGGATTATCGAAAGAGTAATTGTTTCCAAACATTAAGAGGCATGCTAAGATTAACACAATATATTTAAGAGAAGACTTTTCTTACTGTTCTTCCTATTCTGCTTCAACTTATTCAGAATATAAGGTGTTTTTATTTACATTATTTTCAACACTATCATTAACTTTCATTTGTTTTTATGACTATTTTATAGTTTAGACAAAAAGTAAATTATAAAAATTAATGACCATAAATTTCTCATATACTTAATCATTAAAATTATAAGAATAAAAAATGTCTTATACATTTCATCAATGTTTCCTTATACTTTTACTTTACTTATCAATTCTATTGATGAATTTATTCAAAGTATCTTAATCATCTTTACTTAAATAACTAAATTCTTCATTTATTTCTTCAATTTGTTCCAGAACAACATTGAGATTCTGGAAATCATAATGCTTTTCCAATTTGTGATCATACTTTTTCTTACTCTCTGACTTAGATAATATGTTATAAGCTTCATTAATCTCTTAAAATTATATAATCGACATAGCTTTACAATTAGTATTCTTATCCTAATAATAGATTATATATCATACTGGATGACATTTTAAGGCTAATTTATGATATGCTTCCTTTATTTAATGTTATTAAGCATTCCTCTCTAAACCTAATGTAATATAGTGATTCTTCATAATTATAAATCATTATCAGAAAGACTAATCTAAAGAATTAATCCTTATAGAAATTCTGGAACATAGTTTGATAATAATTTATTATGATATTATTCATATTCAATCTTCCGTAGGGTTACCCAATACTTAAAAGTTCTTTCCTCTGAAATCTCCAGCTTATCCTCTAAGTTTAACATATTCTGCGAAATCTCTTTAATTAGCTGAGAAGGCACCAATGATTTGAGATACTAATTATCTTTTCTATTCTCTAATATAGATAGTTATAAAATTAAATTTACCTTTTTTCTCTAGTTAATTAATAATTATATGCTTTTTCTCTACATTCACCTCCTCTATCTTCACTCTATTTATTTTTAGCATCCAATCTAGCATTATAATCACTTAAATCTCTATTTTAATCTTAAATTCTGTTCTCTAAACCTAATATAGCAGCAGTTAATTAAGCAAGAGCATTATTCAAACTTGTTAAATCTTTATCAAAATTTCCTTTTTCTAAAATAAACATATTCAATCTTTTTTGTTCTGCTTTAGATTCTAAAGCTTTACTATCTTCTATTTATTTAAGCATTAAATCACATAAATTAACAATTTTATTTACAGTAGGTGAATTCTAAAAGTCTTCAGTTTAAGCAGCATTAGTAATTTCAGCAAAAACATTAAACATTTTAGAATAACTCTTTTTGATTTCAAATTTTTCTAAAAATATAGTAATCTAATATTACTTGCTTATTCAGAAGCATTAATAAAGTAATCTCTAACTTTTTACCATTATGATTCATTATTAATTTATAAGAAACTTTAACTTTTATCTGAAAACATTCTTCTAACTGTTTCAATAACAAATGTAGCATAATCATGTTCTTCAACTTTTTTATCAAATTCTGCTTTCTCTGTTTCTCTCTTCTTAACTAAATCAGCTAATTTCTTCTCAGTTTCAACTTTCCATGCATTCTTGGCATCAGCTTAACCTTATTTATATGATCTTAATGGTTCTAATTCATCTAAAATTGATTAGATTTCAACAGTTCTTCTTTCCAAGTTTGCACTCTCTTATTGCAATACTTTAATATCTTCAGTGCATTAATTTTAATATTCATTATTAGCTTTATCCTCTTCTTTTTATTCATTCTCAATTGAAGTTTCTAAGTTTCTCATTATTTCAATAAAACGAGCAATAGGTTCACCAGTACTCATTTACATTTATAAAGTATCAATTAATGTTCTACCAAATTCATCTTCATCAAATGCTCTGAATTGATCAAACTTATCTGCTATAGCTAATGCTATTAAACAAAGCAATAAGATTTTCATTAATAAATTAATTAAAAAACGAATATCAAAAAACAAATAACAATTATTTAATTATTATTATTATTTCAAAATTAATGTCAATTATTGAAAATGAAGAGATTCTAAATAATTATATGGCTAATAATTTATAGAGAGGAAAAGAAAAAGATAATTATAGTGATTTCTATGATTATAATCCATTAACCTCAACATTTTAATGTTATGGATGTTAAAAATAAAAACCAAAATAAGTCTCATTGTTATTGGCTAATTAAAAAGCTAAAAAAAAAAGAAAGACATTGGAAATCTATAAAATGAATGATATTATAATTAAACCATGGCATCCTTTCTTAAGAGAATTTTAAAAAATATTCAAAAACTCAATTACTCCTTAACATAAACAATTAAATTATTAAGTAGAATATCATAAACCAGATGTTGTCTTATAATTATATGAAGTTATACGCAGATTAAGAGAATAATTAGAAGAAAATGTTAAATCTATTTAAAAAGGAGATATAACTGTTATACCAATCCTTGAGACTTTGGCAACATATTCAATTGATGAAATTGAAATTAATTATGAAACATTACACAATATTACTAAGTCCATTCAATAAGATTCAACTAGAAAATCATTAGCAAGTTCAAGTATTAGGTATTAAATGCAAGAAAAGAAAATATAACATTATAAAGAACAATGGGAAATTGTTAAAGAACAAGTTGAATTACTAGAATCCAATAATTCTCTAGGTTTGAAATAATAAATAGAAAATACAATAAAAGCATAGAAAGAAATTCAATATTTAAAGAGTGTTTTAAAAGAAACTTAAGATTATTTAATGATAATTGAAAGGGATAAGGAATAATTAATTAGAGAAAATTACTTTTTATTTTAATATGCTTAATTAGATAGACATTATTTATTTATAAGAATTATGGAAGTATTGAAATAATTATATTTAGTAATATTCAGTAGAATAATTAAAAGAAACAGATGTCTCTTATTTTGAAATCTATCTTAAAGAATAAGAAAAAGAATTAGCTAAGTTAAAATTAGAGAATACAAAATTAAAAATTCATGCAAATAATTTGGAGAAAGAAACAGAGGTGATGAAAAAAGAATCATTTTCATAATTTTCTAATGAATTTTAAACTTAAGAATAGAAATGGAGTAATGAGAAAAATAATTTAGAAAAGATACTTGAATAATTAAAATAAGAATTATAGATTAGTTAGAAATTTGAAAAGGAATTGAGAATTCTTAATTAAACTTTATAAGGAGGATAAGATAAATTAAGAAAATAATTGTTTGATTATTAAACTGGTATGAACAATATAAGTCATCAACATTTAATCTAAAGATAATAAAATGATTAATTATTAAAATAGAATTAAGAACTCCAATAGACTATTTAACAATTAGAATAATAGGCTATAGGAAATAAATAATAATTTAATAAAATGAATCCCAATGATTAGGCTTAATAATTAGCATTAATTATTCTATCTAAAGAAAGACCAAATCAAGAATAAATCAAATTACTTAGATAAATTTTTGGAGAATTTACTGATTAAATCATTTAGAATCGAGTAGAATAAAATTAGAATGAATAAGCTGAAAAATTGATAGAACAATTATAGGATTTAAGAAATTTTAAAGAAAAACTTGAATTGTAAAATAGATTAACCAATAAATAAATAGATGAAATAAGAAAAGAAATTGAGTAGGCTTTTAAGTAAAATGAAACTTTATAATCTTAAAATAAAGTGGGTAGAAAATTAAATTATGACATTTAGGATTCAAATTCATTTTTCTAATCTCTTGTAAGAATTAATGAAATTTTGAATAGTAAAGAGGAAGATATATCAAAGTTTAATAGGCTAAAAAGTTAATCTCCAATAAATATGAAATAGGAAATATCTTAACTTCATTGTTTACTTTTATTATAGGCATTATCTTTAGAAGAAAGGATTGTGAATAGTGAACAGAATTAAATTGAGAATTTCTCAGATTAAGAAATTAAAAGTTCAAATGGAAAAGAATAATAAAATTCTGAATTTTATGCTAGAGATGAACAAGAAATGAAGGAAAGTTCTCAAAATGATTAAGATGAAGATGTTGAAGAGAGTTCTATCCATTAACCAGAACCATATTAGGAATAGGAAAATTAAAGAAAGTGAATTCTCTTTAAAAGTTAATTAAGCTTTATATTATATTCAATTTACTTAAATTTCTTTAAAAAAAGTATATGATCTCACTTAATAAATTAAATTATTATTTAGTAATTTTAATAAAATGATTAAGTTAGGATATGTTTATAAATATAATTTAAATCTATTCTAAACATAATTAGTTTGTCATAACATTCAAGAGAGTAAAACCAAAAATAATTAAATTAGACATATGTATATATATATATCAAAGATAAGATAATAATATTTGTATACATTATTTAATTAGTTGATTTGCAATTTTATAAATAATTTTAATTAAATTTCTAAATAAAATCAATATTAAAAGGAGAGATAAATAATAAGAAATTTTATTTATATATTTATCCGTTAATAATTTACTCAATGAATTCAAGTATTAGATAACCATTATCACAACATAATTCAATAGATAAGAGAGAAAATCGACCTGAAACTAAGTAGGATGCAAAACCATTCTCTTTCATAAAATCAAGTGTATCAAATCATCAACCATTGTCAACATCAAATTCTTAATTACCTCCTTAATCTCCAATGGCAATTCCATCATAGATTTCTAAATAATCAAAGACTAATTGTTCTATTTAAGATTTGGAAACTTTTATAAAGGAAATAGACAGATTATAAATAGAGAATCAAAAATTGAAAGAAAAGTCTTCAGAACCTTAAGTAGTCATATAAAAAGATCCAAAATTATCATTAGAAAATCAAGAACTCAAAGTATATATTCTAAAAATATTATTATAGGATTAATTGGATTTCCATAAACATAAATGTGAATTATAGGAGAAGAGTCACAATGATGCAGTAAGATAAATTGATTTAAGTTGGAAATAAGATATAGCCAATTTGAAATATTAGATGGAATAATAGGAATCAAAGCACAGACAAGCTTTGAGATAAGAATAACTATAAACAAAATAGGAGATTGCTAGACTTTAATAGAATTTATCATAAATTTCTAGTTCAGATAATAAGAATTAAGGTCTTGTTTAAGCATTGGTAAATATTATAAATTAATGATAGGAAACTCAATTAATAAATTTAAAGAAAAATAATAATATTTTGGAAGAGAAGTTGTCATATGCTATCTAATAATTTGATTCCTAATCAAAGGATTAAGAATTCACTTTATTAAAATAATAAGCAGTGATTGGTTCATAAGAACAACATGTTATTGAATTAAAGAATAAATTAACTAATTAAAGAGAATAGAATTAAGATATTTGTTAATAATTGAATAAATACAAGGATGTTGCTGAATCTAAGACTGCAAGTGAGACAGTATTATAAAATAAATTGAAACTAATAGAAAGTGATTTTGAACATTTGTCTTAAACTTATAATGAACACAAGGATTCATTATAATAAAAAATAAGTGAGTTGACTTCTATGTATGGAAAATCTTAAGAATAGATTTGTCTCTTATAACAGTAATAAACTAAAGAATAGAATTAAATTAAGAAATTATAGACTTCCTTAGAAAATTAAGAGAAGAATCATTAGAATGAAATAAGTGATCTTCATAAATAAAAATAAATGTTGATTTAATTTTTAGAATAAGAATTATTAGGTTATAAAGAATAGAATCAATAATTGAAATTGATGAATTAGAAGTTAGAAACCTAATATAAAGAGAATCAATAATCATATTAATCAAACTTTAGAGATTTAGAATGTAAGACTAATATGTTAGGAGATGAATGTACTAGACTCAATAATATCATAAAATAAAAAGATGAATAAGTCTTTAGATTATAAGTCTAATTAAAAGATTTGATGAATCTTAATGGAAAAAATTAAAGTCAAGAATAAATATTAGAGACTTTATAAATTAAAGAAGGAGAAGTTAATATTCTAAAATAATAGAATGACAGTTTGATAAGTGATTTATCAAGATAAGCTGAGAATTATAGAAATTTAGTACAATAACATAAATAATTATCGAAATATTCAGAAGAAGTAAAGATGAATAATATCACCATTAATGAATTTTAGAGTAAGTGTGAATTGTAAGATAGGGAAATTGAAAGATTACGTTAGAAAGTTTTAGAAAAATCTTAATTATTAGAAAAAGTGTAGAAGGAGAACTTGGAATATTAGGCTAAGCTAAAATCAAAGTTAAGATGATATTATTACTTTTATTTTATTACATAATAATAATTTTTGTATAAACTAATATAGTAGTCTTATTAGAAAAGGATATCTAAGTATATATATATTAATGAGGATAACGAACTAAAAATAACAAATTAAATTCAAAAAAAGTAAAATTTAAAATGTTAATTGAATAAGGAGAACCTAAGATTATAGTAGCAGTTCGTAAGAGACCGTTAAATAAGAAGGAAATGAACAAGGGCGACACTGATATTGTTGATGTTTCTAATTAATAAAGTTAAGTCGTAGTCAAAGAATAAAGGTATTGATTATTTGATGGATCATTATAGAACAAAGGTTGATTTGACTAAATATATAGAAGAGCATTAATTTAATTTTGATGCTGCTTTTGATGAAAATACAACAAATGAACAATTATATTTATAAATAGTGAGACCAATTGTTGAAGCAGCATTTAATAAAGCAAAAGTAACATGTTTTGCATATGGATAAACAGGATCTGGTAAGACATATACAATGCTTGGTGATTATTCAGAGAGAGTGCCTGGTCTATATTTATTAGCAGCTTATGATATTTTTTGTTTATTAAACAATGAATGTTATGGACATCTTCAAATATCAATATCATTTTATGAAATATATTGTGGGAAACTCTTTGATTTATTGAATGAAAGAACACTTTTACAAGCTAGAGAAGATGCAAAAGGAAATGTTAATGTAGTAGGATTATAAGAAAGGAAAGTACAATCTGTTGAATAATTAATGAAAGTCATTGAATAAGGTAGTGCATCTAGAATTACAGCATCAAACTCATCAAATAATGATTCATCAAGATCTCATGCAATTTTATAAATATCATTAAAAGATGGTAATAAATGTCATGGGAAATTATCATTTATTGATTTAGCTGGTAGTGAAAGAGGTGCAGATGTTAGTGATACTAATAAATAGACAAGATTTGATGGAGCTGAAATTAATAAATCATTATTAGCATTAAAGGAATGTATTAGAGCATTAGATTTAAACAAAAACCATACTCCATTTAGAGGATCAAAATTGACTTTAGTATTAAAAGATTCTTTTGTTGGAAATTGTAAAACTGTGATGATTGGTAATTTCTCACCTTCTAATTCATCTTCTGAACATACATTAAATACATTAAGATATGCAGATAGAGTAAAAGAATTAAAAAACCTAATGATAAAGAATTAAAAGATTAAGTTACATCTCTAGATAAATTAGCTAGAGAATTAATGTTACCAAGATAATAATAACCAGTTAAAAAATAAGCATAGGTTTAATAATAATTTAATCCTTTTTAAGAATAATCCATTATAAAATTATTAGAATTAAAATCTATTTTAATAATAATAATAACCTTAATTTTTAAATTTATAAAATCCTATTCCTGGAATGATGATTCCATAATAATAATAATAATAAACATAATAATAATATTCATTTCAAAACTATATTTAACCTCCTCCTCCATAACCTTAACCCATGATTCCCTTACAATAATAATAATAACCATAATTCAAAATTAATGAATCTAAAAATAAACATTCCCTTTAAAAACCAACTCCATAATTAAATGAACCTCGTCCATATGTTAATGAAAATTTATTTCCAGGACCAGTTGATCGTAAATCAAGTATGAATATATAAATATTTATAGAAGTAAATCAATCAATGGAAGATGATTTAATGAAAATTGGATAGAAACATGAATAATTGATTAGTGTTATATTGGAAGAAGAAGAAAATTTGATATCTAATCATAGATCCCATATAGATTAAATGGTTGAATTAGTTAAATAAGTAATATTTATTTGAGATTACATTAGGAAATGATGTTATTACATAATATTGATAAACCAGGTTCTGATGTTGATGAGTATGTAAAAGGTTTAGATTAGATATTAATGACAAAGATGGAAGAAATTTAAACGTAAAAATTACATTAATAATATTATAGTTTACAATTCTAATTATAGACTTTCAAATCACATTTATCAGAAGAGGAAACTCTATAGAAATAATTTTATTAATAAAGACAATAAATAACATCATAAGAGTCTGAGGGCTCTGATATTTTTAAATGACAATTAAATAATTCATAATATAATTAATTATTATGCATTGATTAATTCATTGTTCAAAAAATGAATGTTATAAAGCATCTTCAACTTTAATTCTCTTTTGAGGATCTAATTCTAATAACTAAGTTAGTAAATCTTCTGCTTTGTCATCAAATCCCTCAACATGTATTACACTTCTCCAATTAATTGGGGTTTTAGCAACAACAGATGGTAAATTCAAATAATATCCTATCTATAATAAATATCAATTACCAAATTTATTACAAATCTTGGTAATTGCTTCAGCTCCAAATAGTGATGTTAATTCTAAGATAAAATTAACATAAAATAGATTTTTAGATACTGCAGGTTTATGAACCATTCTGACATTACTAAATAGATTGTATTTTCTTGTCAGAAACTATAAAAATATCACTCCTACAGCCCATATATCAACTTCATAGGATTACTCTTAAAAATGTAAAATGGATTCCAAAGGCATAAAACTCTCAGTGCCAATTTTATTATGTCCAATCTAAGCAATTGTTTTCATTATATCTTCATACAATTACTTTCTTTGTTTTAATTCTGGTATATTTCCACCACTCTCCATCATATTATTGACAAATGATTTATCTATTTCAGACAATCCATAATCAATCAGTATGCCTTTTTTTATTTTTGGGTTATAAAGAAAATTACCAGGTTTGACATCTCTATGATATATACCATTCTATTTCAATACAAGTAGTGCCTTTAATAATTCTCGTAAATAATCTCTAATTTGCTACATGTTAAAAGTAGAAAAAAATGTAATAAAGGGATCAAAACTAAAATACTCTGTTACTATGTAAATTTTCTAATTTGTTAGGAATAAATTCACTAATTAAGGCAAGTTCTCCTTTCCTTACACCAACTTTAGAAATCCAATCTCAGCAAATATCAATTCTGGAGACACCGTTGAGAAATTCACTTTAATTGCATACTTCTTTGTCTTGTCTTCTTATCCATTATGATATGCATATCTAAAATATAATTAAATATACCCTTTATAAACCACACCATATCCTCCTCTTCCCAATTCTCTAACTACCTTATAATTGTTTCGTAGATAAGCATCCTCATCTATCATTAGATCAGGATAATATCTATCATTAGAATTTTAATTCAGCTTGCTCTATTTCTCATTTGTCTTTGCTTTTGCTTTGGCTAACACTTATTATTTTTTCATTAATAAAATTACACAATATAATGTCTGATTAAGAATATGATTATGATTACAATTATGATAATTAAATAGAATAAGAAGAAGACCAAGATGAAATAGAATTAGAAAATAATTATAATAGAGCAGAAGATGAATGGAAACTTAATCCAGATTAAGCATATCAACTTTTTAATGAAGTAATAGAAAAAGAAAAGTCTAAAGACATTAATTCTAGAAAGTGGAGTTTCAAGAGTTATCAAGTATCATAATTTCAACTTATTTGATAGTTTTTGATCTAGATATTGATTTAAAAATCTAACTTTTAAGCCAATCTAATGTTTTAATATATTCAAGGATTTTTAGAGTTATTAGATAAGTAATATAAAACTGAAGGAGATAAAGCACTTAAAATTGTAGTTGATTCATTGATGAATTCAAATAATTCTCATCTAATATCTACAGTTCTACCTAACATACTAGATAAATTAAAATATATGAATTAAATTGGAATATATTGTGGAGCCAGTATGAAATTATGCAAAGACTATTATTAAAAAGGAAACTATAATAAATTAGAAGAAATTATTAATGTATTATTTCTATTTTTATACTCAAGAACATTCAACAAGTATTAGATAATAGTCAAATACAAGATGAAGATAGAAAAAAAGCATTTATTGCTGAATTATTGGCTTATAGAGTTCTATTGTACAATGGCACAAATCGTTAAGAACAGATTAAACCATTATATCGATAATTATTAAAATCTAATCTAGATTTGCTAGAACCTTATGTATAATTCATATATAATCAAGATATCTGGAGTTATCAATCTAACAATTGGCTAATAAAAGGCTTTAGAAAGATAATATGAATAAAGTAGAAAGAAACTAATGGAATCTTTCTATAATTTCTTAGATGCTAGTTCACCAGAAGCAAAATAGGCCCTTATTTATGCATCTGTAATTAGTATTCTTGAAAATTTTAAAATGAACTTGTTTGATGATATGAAGAGTAAGGTTTATGATTAAGATCCAAATGTTAAAGTATTTTAAGATTTAAGAATATCTTATGAATAATAAAATGTATAGAATTTCAGCAGCATTATTAATTCTGAAGTAATAAATGTATTCTAATTTATAGTACTTTTAAAAAGATTCATTTTTGTCATTGTTGAAACCTTATATGTAATAGATAATTGTTGAATGCAAAATCTTAAGATATGTTAAGTGTTACTCAACCATAAAATTGGATTATTTATCTAAATAATTATTGATTGAGGTTCCTGTTTTATAAAAATACATTTAAGGATTGATAACCAAAAAACAGTTTAATGGGTTAATTGATGAATTAGCAGGATATTTAGAAATTAGAGGAGAAGTTGCAGAAACTTAAACAAAAGCCCTAAAAATAATCGTTGATCAAATTAAAATATTTGATTATTGATTATGATTTCATAAAGAATTATATCATAATTTATTATTTCGAAGGTTTCTTATAATATTAAAAAAGATTTTTTTGGTTTTTGAATTATTATATTAATCTTAATATAAATCTATACTTAAATGTCCTTTTATTTAATTTAAAGCATTGATATTTTTTGATAGACAAAAAATGACAATCTAAATTAACTTTAAGTAAGCAACTTTATTTAAATCATAATTAATTGTAGATGAATGTAAAATCTAATTATATGGGTATTTCAAATAATATATAAATTATTTAAGGTATAAAAAAAGAGATAAATAGAAAATTTATAATTATACAAAATACAAGAATTATTTTACATTATTAATATTAATATTGTTGTTAAATTAAATAGAAGTGATTAGATTTGATTTTTAAAAAAGAACTATTTAAATAGTGATCAGATATTAATAATATTTTAACCTAAAATCCTCCTAATAATTTGCACTTAAGGGTTTTTACATAATAATATCATAAATTAAATGATCAGATTTGTGACTGTATAAATTAAACCTTATCAAAGTTAAAATAACCTTGACATTCTTGTTGATAACAATGTTTGCTAATAATATTTTAATGCTGGTCAAAACATGGTTATAGAAGCTGAATTCAGAAATACAATAATATAAGAAATCAACTTAAGTATTTTATTGTAATAAAAATAAAGATCTTTCTCCATGTCCTGAGAAGGATATCCTTTATAAATGTTATAATTTAAATGAATTAGATTAAGAATATAAGAGAATTAATGGAAAATTAATTAAAATAAAAAATGAAGAGAATTATAGTAGTTATACAGCATTTATTAAATCAGAAGTGGTAATTATAATTAATCATCAAAGCCATACACAAGATTGACAATAACAATATAAACAGATAAGATAGACTATTTTAAAATATACTATTTTGGTGTAAAAGGAAAGAATATAGAGGAGGAGTTAGAGCTATAAGGAAATCAAGAATCAACAGATAAAAAAAAAATTAAGGTGATATTGAAGCTTGGAAGAAAGACTGAAAATTTCAATTCTAATATTATAGATACTACTAAAATGACTGCTATGGAATTTTTAGATCGTATTAGGAGTGGGAAAACAAATATAAATAAAGAATAATACACTAACTCTTTGGATGATAAAATTAAAATTGAACAATCTAAAGAACTGTAGGAAAATGAAAAGTTTATTGTGAAAATGTAGGAAGAGACAAAAGTTAAAGAAGATCCTGATGGTCGATAATATATTACTCTATAAGATGATGATGAAAATTCTGTTTAATTCATAGAAGAAAAAGTAAAAACATAATAAATTAATAACAATCACTTATATTAATAGAAGTGTAGCCTCTCAGGTATTAAACAACATTTAAATAATTAAATAAATACTAAATAACAAAATATTAATTCTGAATGTAAATAACATATGAATTAAGAGTATAATAATATGATTAAATATACAGCAACAGAAATTGATTAATAATTTCTTCAATTTCATAAAACAAGTAATTATCATATAATATATTATTTAATTAGTTGAAGAAAACAAGAATGTTAATGCAAAAAATAGATTAATACACAGATTAAATACATAATAATACTGATTTTTTATTATTGCATCATAAATCATCTTTTTTTATTTAACATTTCTATATCTAAAATTGATAATCTAACTCTTTCCAATTTCTTTTCTTTTATTTAATAAATTTATCTATATTTTTAAAGTTAAATTAATCTTTCATTATTTGATATTTATAATTGTTTGCATCATATAATATCAAAGATGGAACTTATAATTTATATTTTTAAATTAATAGTTATTAACAATCTTCATATAAAATAATCCATATTTATTTGTTATTATCAATTGTCTTCATTGATTTAATGAAAACATCTTCATCAACTTGATTATTTCTATCTATTATGGTTATAATACATTTCACTTATTCTTAAGTACAAAGAAATTCAAATTCTTTATTATTTTATGGATATTATTGACTTTATTTATTTTTAACTTAATATCTTTAATATAATTTATCAATATATTCTTCTATATTTTAATAATTAAAATTTTCAGTATAATCTATTTAAGCAATCTAACCTTCATTAATTTCTAAACTAGTAATGAAAGGTACTTTATTAATATTAAATTATTTTTTAATAGAATCATCTGGATCATAAATGATATGAAATTAAAATATTTTCTTATATTCTTATTTATTAGCAAATGTTAATGCCCATAATTAATGGCATTTATTATAATCTTTATTATTAAAAAACCAAGCATTTACAATTTTTTTAGTTGTAAGTAATGATTTAATATCTGATACCAATTATAGTGAATCAGTATTAACATTATATTTTAAAAAATCAATCATTTCTATACATAATTCTAAAGTGTTTTAATTATTTACTTAGATTGGATTCTTTTTGGATGAAAAAGGATAAATTAATAATTATTATTAATTAGAATTATCCAGAAGATTGTAAATACTAAATATTCCTTTCATATCTAAAATAACATTATTTAATCTTTAATGATTATTGATGGAAAGTAAGACCCATTAATTATCAAAATTAATATTTTGAATTGAAGTAATATTTGTTATTAAAGTTGAATTGATATTTCTAGATGAATCCAAATTCTTAAAAATCCTTTAGGTCTTAGAATATTCCAATATATTATACACTTGCAAAGACTGATAAATATGCTCTCAAACTTTCATATTGTTTAGCACCATTGTATGGTTATTCTACATATTATCCATTAATTAATTTTAGTATCACAAAATCATGACTCAACAACCTAGGATTAACAATAGCAAACTAATTTTGTAGATATATTTTACATCAATTCTATCTCTGAATTTTTAAGTAATACCATACCACCATATAGGTTTAGTTGCAATTCTAGTTAATACTTTATTTAATCTTTTATCATTTAAGAATTGCTCGTATTATTTTTCATCATTAATCAATTCCCAAAATTATGGACTATTTTCTAAGAATCCTTCTTTAAGTGCTGACAATGATAAATTAGTTATTAATTTTTAAATTGGTTAAATTGGACCTTTGGTTGGATCAGAATCAGCAGGTGGAATTAAATACATAGCAAAAGGCAAACTTTCTTTATATTAACAGGCAGGCAAGTGATTTAATTCTTCTTTAGAAATTTAATCACAATCTATTACCTAGATCTGTTTATCTATTAAAATTTATATTATTACATTTAATATATCCATCATAGTAGTAGAATGTTATTCTAAGATCTTCAATGCTTTGTCTGATTCTTCTGAATCTTATTTAATAAACATCATCAATGCTAAATGATCTGGATCCTCTTGGATTGATGCTAAGGCTTATTGATATGTTGTTGGTATTATTGCTTTGATATGAGCAATTAAAAGTATCAAAAACATAATTTTTATATGTGAATTGACAAAAATTTAATTTGTTTATAAAAAATAGTAAATTTTATGGAGGAAGAAGAAGCTGAAGAGAATCTAATTCCTTAATTTAAAATAATGTCATTAAAAGATGTGGATAATAAACAGTTATAATAGCAATCTATCAATAGTAATAATAAATCAGATATTAGACAATAATAACAAAATCATATAGAATAGACAAACTATTATTAATAAGTTAATACTTTGCTTTATGATTTAAGGAAAGAATATTTAGAAAAGTTAGAAAAACAGAAAAAATAGATAATTGAAGAATGATAATAATAATAATAACAATATTTATAATTATCATATAAATGAATTGTAATACCTATTTTCTAGAGAGTAAGATATTCTTATTATTTAAAAAAAGGACCTAAAATTAAGTTAAACAAAATAAATCAACCTTAATGTACACCAAAAAAGTAATGTGATTTTTCAGTTTAAAAATTCACAAAAACTTAACCTGATGAAAGAACTACAACAAACAATTTATCTAGAAGGTTGGATTCAAGTTAAGAAACAAATATGGTATTAGATATTTTGAAAATTAGATTCTTGAATAACGATTGAATTGGATTGATTAATTAGCTGAATCTCTTAAGTCTAATTAATCTTTTGAGGTTGGAAAGATTTTGCAAAGTCTATAGTAAATGGCAGTAACATTAAAATAAGCTTCTAAAAATGAAATTGAATTGAATCAGAAAAATAAGTTATTAAATAAAAGTACTCTTGAAACAATTTCATAAAAATAAATCATTTAATAACTTAAAGAATAATAAGTATAATAATAAATATTATAATATATAGAATCATTTTAAATAAGATAATTTAGATTAATCTAAGAAATTACATTTGACTTAAATGGAATAATAAAAATTATAAAGAGATTATATTTATTAGAAATAACTTTGTGATGAATATTATAAGAAAGTTCGTAGTCTTGAAAAGAGAATAGAAATGATATTAGAAAAGAATTTATCTACTCATTAAGATGAATTAAGAATGACATTATCAGAATTAGTTAAAGATAATGAATAATTAAAGCGTAATGTTATTAAAAGAGAAAAGGAAATTGAAAGATTAAAAGAATTGAATCAAAAATTAATTTAATAAAATAACAGATTATCTAAAAAATTGGATAATTTAAAAACTAAACGAGTAGGAACTAAATCAGATAATATAATTATAGAGGATAATTATTTAAACAATTATGTTTTTGATCCAAATCAATTACCTTAAAGTTTAGAATTTAGATTAAGTTAATTGACATCTGAATAGAATGATTTCTTAATAGATTTAATTGAACATGGATCTGATGTATTCACAAACTAAGTTATTTAATTAGAGAATATGTAATAAAGAAAAGATTTAATCAATTTAATTGCAAGTATATATAATTCATATAATTAAATAGACTAATTTATAAGTTAAAGAGAATTTAGTGAAAAGATTAATTAAATTATGAATGAATTTATTACTTTAATAAGTTATAGAAATATCAAAGATTTTTAAATACATATAAGTAAAGGATTCAAAATGATATTCTAAACTGAAACTGTCCATTTATGGATTATAGATGGTATGACTTGTAAAGCTTACACTCATGATTCAAATGGATAATAATAAGTAGCATTATTAACAGAAGGTGTATTCTAAAAAATGGTTTATGACAATTTTGGAATCAAGAGTCCTTCCAAAGAATAATAACTACTATACATAACAGAAGGATCCAAAGTATATGGTAAGAACTTTTTATTATTACCAATAATGATGAATACAAAGAAACCTTGTGGTTTATTAGAAGTATAATTATATAAATCTATTATAGATATAAAATATTAATGATGAGATGATAATAGATATGCAATACTATGGATTATTAGTAAATATGCTAAGCAAGTCAGTAATATAAAGCATCCTTAATTATGATGCATTATATAAAGAATTAAAATATCAAGATCTATTTTATTCTTCATTTATAAAGTTAAGTTAATCTACTAATTATGAAGAATTTGAAATGAGAATTTAAGACTCAGCTTATAGTATATTCTAGATAGCATAAACTACTTTAATACATGTAGAAAATAATCAATTCAAAAAGAAAAAATAATATTATGATATTAGATCAGGATGTGCATATTAAATCTACAAATCATAAAGACCTTAGATTCTAACTTCGATCACAAAACATTAAAATTTTGATGAGAATATTGATATATCTTCAATATTGCCTGTATTTGCAGGTCCAATAATCTAAGACAATTAAGTAGTAGCAATTTTGGAGTTTATTCTAAAAAAAAAGAAACTTCAAGATCAACATCCATTCGGATTATAAATTTAAATAGGATTTAAAGTAAACTCTATTGATGAAGATGCTTAGAAATTTTATGATCTTGTAAGCAAAGCTTATTGCATTGCTTTTAGAAAATGAATAAATAAGAATAATATAACAAATAGTGTTATAAAAATGAATGATTATAGGTAAATCACTCAGATATTATTAATTTTATAAAATCTTTGAATATCTGAATGAAATTCTCTGATCAATTTCTGTGGTTGTTCATGTATTTACTTTCTTATATATGTCAAATGATCTCCTATTGTATGGAAAGTTATTTGTTCTCTTTCATAATTTATATAAATACTTCTTTAGAATTTTTGTTAATAAATGAAACCCTGCAAAGTAAAGTTTATTTATAACACTGATAACAGAATCTTCTTAATTTATTAGTTAATTCAATTTATTATCTTTTAAACTAACTAAAACAAAAGTTGTAATATTAATTAGAGTGATACTGAATGGAATTTTGATATCCTGAAAGATCTTCAATGTTTACTTGAAATATATTTTATATTCTGATATAAAAGCAAGCATTTATAATAATCCAAGTATACCAGCTCCTCTAAGATCAGTAGCTGGATCAGTGCCTTAAAATCCAATCATTTCCCAATGAGATCCATATCTAAGACAATAGTCAGTAGTCATGAGTTGGCAATATATAGTATAAAGAATTCTAAAATGAGACTCGTTATTATCATCAAATTACAATTATGACATTAAGCAAACCTTGTTTAGAATTATAATACTTAGTTTTTTTCTTGAATAAGTCTACTACTTTTCAAATGAATACTGAAACATCCAAATAGTTTATCTAAAAAAGATGTCTTTTTTTAGATAAATTCAATCTGATCTCTGATATCTTAAGAACTCTTTAATTAATCCCAGGCCTCAATGAAGTTTATCTATTTAATTTCATTTTTCTTCTTTTCTAAGTCTATCATTCTCTCTTTATTAGCTTATTCGAATTCCTATTCAATTTTCCCAATACTTCTTTCTGATAATCTAAAAACCTTTTTGTCTGGACTTTCTTCTCCTTTATCAAGTTGAGGTTTATCATTTTCATCATCACTAGACTAACATTGTTGTTTTATGGGGGTTTCATTGTTTTGATTATTCTATAATGCAATACTTTTAGCTTTGTCTTTAAGATTATTGACTAAAGGTCCATTTCTTTGTTTTGTTCCTTTCTTATTTAATTTCTAATTGATTCTTTATCTAGCTTATTCTACATGATCATTTTATTATTAGAAGACCTATTTATTATCAAAATCAAAATCATCATCATCTTTTGCCTAAGCAGCTGAAACTCCAGCCCATTCTGCTACTTCTCCCATTTCATCATCATTATCAATAATATTGTGGATATTTCTCTTTTTTTAAATGGCTCCTTAATTTGCAATCATAATTTTAATATAATAATGAATTAATAAGTAAAGGAACCACTTAATCCAGCAGTTTGTGAAGTATTTTAAAAACTTTTATCTGATGTATTCATTAAAAAGATATGGAAGGTATGAATGATGCATAAATGTAGGAATTTAGAGAATCAGGTAACTTATCTGAAGGTAAAATGACTAAATCTAACTTCACTAAAGAAATGTTAAAATAACTTAAATTACATGTAAAAAGTAGAGAATACAGTTATATTTCATCTTAATTCTTTTTGATTTTGGCTCCTGAAGAATTCACAAGATATTAGAATAAAATGAAGAATGATTTTGAAGCAATTGTAGAAAGATCATGTGCTGAATCATATAGATTCGATCCAGATACATAATTGGTTAGAGAACCTGCATAGAGAAGAGATAATTAATCAGAAAAGCATTAACCACCAGATTAAGCATTTGAAAATTGGTTTAAGTAGAATTATGATTAATAATTCCTTAAATGGTTTGGAACTAATTATAATTCAGATAAAAAAAAGATGAAGATTTCTGCATTGGATAGTTTATTTGAAAGATGGTTTAGATCAAATAATGTTTAACCAATATTTGAAAAAGCATAATAAGAGAAATCATTACAAGAGAAAACATATTTTGAAATTTGGGTAGGTAAGAAATTTGAAACATTATTTGAAAAGTTATTTGAAAGTAATATTGTTTATAATAATTATAGGATTTTAATTGGAATTTGATGATAAAATTGAGATTTAAGATTTAGTTCTATCTCTTGGAGTATTAGCAAGAATGGAATTAGAGAAAAAATTAGAATTAATATTTGATTTAAGTGATGTTGATGAAGATGGATGTTTATCTATAGATGATATATAATAAATGATTAAAAGAATAGAAAAGAATTTTACAAGGGAAACTTCTCTTATTACTAGTGATTCATAAGCATTATAAAATGAATTAGCATATAAAAGAGCTATGAGAAAGTTTTCATGGGCTACTATTAAAATGGATAAATAAATTGAAATTAAAAATGATGAATTAGGTTTAATTGAAGGAAAGAAATTTTTAGATTCTCTTAAATAGAATAAAATGCTATTTGAAACATTTCTTCCTGGTTAACTTTTATTATATGATGTTTTAATGACAGATTAAGGAGAAAAAGAGTTTCAAATATAAGAAATTGATAATAAAATTCTCGATGAAAATCAATAATTCTTTAAATAAGAACCTAAAAGAGAAGAACCTAAAAAGGAAGATACTAAAAAAGAAGAATAGGTTGGATAATTTGAATTGTTTAGAAAGGAAATACATGCATAATTAAGAAATAATTATAAAGATAAGTATTTACAAATTAAATTATTTAGATTATCTAAATAATACTTATAAGAACATAAAGGTTAAGTTCGTTATCCAGGTAAAATGGAAGTTGTATAAGTTGGTAATTAAGCCAAAAGAGTTCCTAAATTAGAAAAATTTGAAGAGAAAAAAGAAGCTAAAAAGGAAAAAGAGGATACATAATAAAATCAATAAAAATAAAACAATATCGAATCTCATGGTATATTAATATATTTATTTAAAGAAAAAAGATTGAAGGATATGAGAGAATAAAGATAGTAATGGAATATAGAGAGTATATTAAAAGATTACAAAGCTGTATGAATTATTATTTTATTTGTATAAGCAATATTGTAAAATCTCAAATCTAAAATGATTATTAATAATAATTGTTACTCTTCAAAATGAAATAAGAATTTTAGAAATTAAGACAATAATTATTTATATAAATCCATATAAATATTTATATTAATATGCAAACTTAGATGCGTGCAGTTGTTTTGGAAGGTCCAGGTTAAGAAGCTGTGGTTAAGGAAATTCCAATTCCTACTCCATAATCAGGCTAAGTTTTGATCAAGGTAGACTCTGCTCCAATTAATCCTTCTGATATAGCATTTCTTCATGGAGCTTATTCAAGTAATAAACAATTTCCATGTGTTCCTGGATTTGAAGGTTCTGGTACTGTTATTGCTAATGGGTATAATTTGAATACAATAATTTAGAGGAGGAATTATGGGATGGAGATTAGTAGGAAAAAGAGTGGCTTTCTATTCACAATCTTAATTTGGAACATATGGTCAATATAGTATTGCAGATGCTTTGGGTTGTTTAGAATTAGATAATAATATCACTTTATAAGAGGCTTGTTGTTCATTTGTTAATCCTTTGACTGTAATTTCAATGTTAGAAGTGGCAAAAGAACATAAAACTTAAGCTGTTGTCCACACAGCTGCTGCTTCTTAATTAGGCAGAATGATGATTAGACACTTTTAAGCTAATGGTGTTAGAGTTATCAATATCATCAGAAGAGATGCTTAGGTAGATATGTTGAAAAAAGAAGGAGCAGATATCATATTAAACTAATCAGATGCTGATTTCTTAGAAAAGTTAAAAAATGTGACTACAACTTTACGGTATTATTTCTAAATTATTTAAATAGTGCAACAGTTTTCTTTGATTCATTAGGAGGAGAATTAACAGGTAAGATTCTTGAAGTCATGCCTAATCATTCAACTTGTTATGTTTATGGAGGATTAAGTCTGAAACCTGTTGGAAATGTCTCCGTTATGGATTTGATTTTCAAAGATAAAAAAGTTGTTGGATTTTGGTTGACATAATATTTGAAAACAAAAAACATTATTAGTTAAGCTTTATTGTTGAACTAATTAAAAGGATTATTAAAAACAAATCTTAAAACTATTGTTGCAAAAACAGTTGATGTATCTGAGTTCAAAGAGGGTTTAGAGTTTTATAAGAAAAATATGAGTGAAGGTAAGGTTTTAATTAGATTCGATTAAAATACATAATAATTATAGTAGAATTGAATATATAATAATAATAATCATATTTATATCAATGGATTTTATATAATAATTATTGAAATAATGAGAATAAAAATTGAGATTCTGATTATTAATGTTATTTCAAAATTATAATTGTATTATCTAAGAATTATATATATATACATAGGTAATCTTTTTCAATTCTACAAATGGAAACTCTTAGAATTATTCCGTTATTTTATCAAATTTATCTCTTTTATCTTACAATATGAGTGAGAAATTTAAGTAGAATATTATTTTTCATTATAATAAATATTATTAATAAATGGAAAATAAAAATATAGCTTTGATAGTAATTCTAATTTTGTTAGTAGTATTTATTGCTGTAATCAGTCTGAGATTATACACCTTTCTGAGAGAATTAAATAAAGAACAACCATTAAAGGCATTAAAGGATAGTTCCAATTAATTCAGCATATATGTATTCCAATAAATGATTTCTTTATAAGAAAGTGACTATAATTAAATGATATTGACAACAGATCAAATATAATATTCAAATAAGAATAAGGAAAAACTAATATGTAAATTTAAAACTGATCAATAATATTTTTATAATTAATTGATTACTCAATAAGCATTAAATTAAGGTGATATTAGTGTGTTAGATGCATTTGTTATGCATTTAAATAGTGAAAATTTTAGACATTTTTTATAATAAACTGATTTCTAAAAAATAGAAATATTATTTTTACCATCAAGTATCTTAGATGAGAGTCAAATGTAGAGTAAATCAATTAAAGAAAGATTTAAAGATTTCTTATTTTATTTTAAACCAATCGACTATCAAATAGAGGTGTTATATCAACGAATATTTTTGATAAAAAAGAATGAAAACAATTAGAATATTATTTTCATTGAATTAGATTTTGAGAAAAAAATATTTATTTTGCATAGTACATCATGTGAAGAGAAAGAAGGGAGTTATATTGAATTATGTGAGGATTTGAATTTCATTTTACATTCGATTCAACCTTACGCTTCACTATGTCGAAACTGTAAACCAAAAAAAGAATAATTAGAAAAATTTGATTATTATGCTGCATGCTTTCTAGCATATAAACATAATATAGTAACAAAACAAGCAAACATCGAAAATGTTGAGAATCTTAAAAATTACATCTAATAGAAATTAATATAAATTTGATTTACAAAATATATTTTTGTTTTTACCATATTGTATATTTAATAAAGTAATTCAAAAAAAAGAGTTTTCTTTATGAATTATTATGTTCTTATAATTGTATTATTAAATTCTGAAAAATGAAAAAATAGAATATATATATAATATTGCCATTCTTTTTTATATTAAATAGAAAACATAATAAAAGAGAATCAAATGTGATATAAATAAATAGAACCTATTCAGTAAATATGTTATATTTGTTAATTATTAAAATATATATATTAATCGTTAATTTTAAATTACACTAACGTTCAAAGCTGAATTATTTATGCTAATATAGATTTATTTATTATGTGATAATAGATTAGAAAATGGATTAGAATATTTTAAATTGATTAGATTATGGGAATTATGTTAGGAATGAAAAAGATATCTGTAAAAGTGGAACAAGTTGTGATCAAACAATATAATAATAAAAGATTGTAAAACATGTGTCAGGACCATTTCATTAATATATGATAAGAAAATTAGATTTATACAGTGATGACTCCTACTCCACATTTAAATATAATATTGTTAAATCATATGGTATATTTAATTATATAATCAAATATAATTTAACTTTGATATATAATTGATTTTTTGTTTAACTTTTGAATTAAATTATCAGATTATTTATACATCTGCTAATAAAACAAATATTAATCTAAATCAAAGAATTAAAATTTTCTAATTTTGTTTAATCAAATTTATTTAAACTATTTTTGATAGTCTAATAAGTGAAATAAATAGAGTTATTGTTATTCCAAATACTATACCTATCTAAATGTGAATAATTTTTGTGTACATTTAGGTGATTTTTTGTATAATAATATTGCTGAAATTATTATACATAATTTATATACTAATATATCAATATATTAAGTTACAAGATCTTATTAATCAATCTCTACTTATTTTTAGATAGTTAGAAATGGATTTTTAAAGAATAAATTTTTATATGAAAAAGGAGAAAGTTTTATTATATAAACTTGGATTTGTAATTATTGATATAGAGGGTTGGCCTTAGTATTCAGAAAGAAAAGAAAGAGACAGTATTAGGCTTTTATTGGATTTTACAGGTAATTATTTTTTGGGGATTAGAATTTAAATATAATATTTATTAATTTTTGTTAAATAGAATTTATTTTAAATGCAATATTTTGTGATTTATTTTTAACATACTTATTTTATCATATTAGAGTTTATTTTAGATGAAGTCGTAGAAATATTTAATATAATAATAGTTAAGGGATATTATAAATAATAATATACAACACCATATATACAATCAAATAATATTTATTAATTCGCTTAGATCGTGGTTTCCATCAATCCAAGGATGATCGAGTACTTATTCAATAGTATATCTATTCTCAGGATCAGGTGATATCATTTTTTCAAATAATTCTTAAAATAAGACATCATTGAACTGAGTATTTCTATTGGCAAGTTTCCAAAAAATAATCCATTTTTTTTCATAGATTAATTTCCAATATAAACAATTTAAAGAAGCTTCAGAGAATGGAGGGAATCCGTAATAGAGAATAAATATAAGGACAGCCAAGGCAAAAACATCAGATTTTTTTAACAGTTTTGATTGTATATTTTTTTCTGATTGTAATTCTGGAGACAAATAATTAGGAGTTCCACAATTACTCATGTACTATTTTTAGTTATCTATAATTTGAGCAAAACCAAAATCTATTAATTTGATTTGTAAGTTGTTGTCAAGCATGACATTTTCTAATTTGATATCCCGATGAACATAATTAAGTTTATGAAGGTGTTGGATGGTCTCACTTAATTATAGAAGGATATGTTTAACTGTTCTAACTTCTAATCTAGTCTTATTCTTGACTATTGTAAATAAATCAGCCTTCATTTATTCACAAATAAAATAGTTGTAATCAGGATGATGATCAATAATCTTTAATATATGGGGATGATCTAGACATTTTAATATTTTGATTTCCTTCTATCTCAATTTAAGTGAATAATTTTGCTTGTAAATCTTTACTATACACTATTTGCCTTCATAATCACATAAATATAGATCACTTGAGCAGCCATCTCCTATTTTCTATTACAATTGCATAATATTTTTAAAAAGAATAATTAAATTTTAAACAACTTTCATTTTACAATTTTTCGTATAATTAATTTAATAACAAAGGTTATTTAATAAAATAATCTATTTATTTATTTGTTTATTATTATTTAAATTTCATCATTCTTCTTCCTAAATAAATTCTTATTAACCGTCCCCCAAAGAAAACTTTTCTGTTTCTACTAATTATTTATCATCCTCATTCAATTTTTAATTTTATTCGATTTTATCCAAATCTTCTTTAGACTTCTTTTGAGTTTTTTTATTCACTTATTTACGAACCATTTTTCCTTTGGCTGCTGCTTATATCTTAATAATATTTTGCATATCTTTATCATCCTAAATAAATAAATATTATTGTTTACAAAGCTGCTTAACTTTGGCAATTCTTCAGGTTGATCATTTTAATCCTCTTGAAAATTTTAATCCTATTGATCATATGGTTCATTTTAATCCTATTGATCCATTTAATCCATTTGATCCACTTGATCCATTTGATCCATTTAATCCACTTGATCCGCTTGATCCGCTTGATCTATTGAATCCTTTTAATCATTTTTTGGATTTTCAATATCATCAATATCTTTTGTGATCTTATCATAAAGATCATGCACATATTCTTTTGCAGCTTTTTTCTCTTCAGGAAAACTTCCTTAAGAACTGACATGAGAAACATTATTTGGATTCCCAGATCCAACTCTTTTTACTTGCTGACTATCAGGTCTATTGTTTGATTTCTCTACTACAACTTTTGCTTTCTCAGTCATATTTGAAGGTTTAGGTGGCTTGTGTACTCTACCTGGAGCCTCTCCCTTAGCAATATTGTATTTGCTTTCAAATTTAAATTCCTTTCCTTATGTCATACATTCAAAATAATCAGCTCCATACTTTATAATATCATCTGGCTAATCTCTCAATACCTTATTATATAAAATCTTCCTTACTTCTCTTGCAAAATCATGTAATATTTAATGAAAACCTTCAGGAACTGGGTATTTTTATAAGTATTTTGATGCCATTTGATAACTGTTTATAAATTATATTAATTGCTATTTTATTTTAGAATATATACATAAAAACATTAAAAAATATTATTATTTTATGTAATTATTTATCAATTAATGGTTATTTAATACTCCTTGTATACAACCATTCTATCTGTTAATGGTTATCATAAATCAAGAAATATTAATAATCTTATTCGATTAAATCATTAATCCAGCCCTCCTAGCTCAGTTGGTCAGAGCGTTGGCCTTTTAAGCCAAATGTCAAGGGTTCGACCCCCTTGGAGGGCGGCTTTTTTTATTTTTAAACAATTAATTAATAAAATAATTATATAAATATTGAATCACATTTAAAGTAAATATAAACTTTTTACAAAAGGTTCCTAGAATTATTATCTAATGAAGTAGGGGTCAAAATTAGAGAGACATATCAAATGAAGGTAATAAAGGGCAAACAAAAGGATTAATTCATAAACTTTATTAAATTATAGATGAAATTTAGAATTATCATGAATCCTATATGATATTCGAATATTAATAATTATGAAATGCTATTTCAAAAATGCATGAATTTTATATATTGATATATTAACAATTTAAGTATTTTTGAACTATATTCTAAAAATATGGAGTCTGCTTCTATTAAGAACCTTTTATGAGTTTATATTCTTAAAAGAATTTTAATACATATTTAATTGTAAAATTTTGATGAAAAAATAAAATTAAATGTGTATTATATACAAACTCATATTCAAATTACAGAGAATTAATATTTTAATTATTTTTATATCTATTTTTATGCGTCTTGGTTTGAAACTGAAAAAAGAATCAAAACCCCCTTAAGAATAATAATAAGAATAGCCAATCTAAGAATACAAATTTGATTTCTTTTTTTTCAATTCTAATACATAATAACAATTTGACAATCAATATTCAAAATAATTTAAGTTAATTGTCTAATAGAAAAATACTAAAGAATAGATGATAATCCAGAAAGACTATGTTTATATTGGAGAAACAAAAAATAATCAAATGCATGGAAATGGTAAAATCTATATAAAATAATATGATGCCTATTGCAATAACAATTTTTTTGTATATGAGGGTTAATTTTAAAATGACTAAATTGATGGAAAAGGTACAGAATACTATGGAAAAACAAATAATAAAAAAGTAGAAGGAGTGTTCTAAAAGTTGTCCTTAATTGAAAAATTCTAAGAATATAATTAGGATGGAAGTATACTGATTAAATAACAAAATTTGCAATAGTCAATATTATAATAATCCTTTATTCAAGAAGATCGAAATGCCAACAAAACATTTAGAATCAAATCAGGAGTCAAACAAACACCACCTTAACCTTAATCATAAAAACCATAAGTTAAATAGAATGACAAATGGACAAAGTATGATGTTGAATTGAGTAAAGACCATCTTTCATCTCTTTTATCAGAAAAAGCCATAAATGATTCAATAATAGAGGCATATCTTAATTATATTAATTATATGGATTCCGAAAGGTTCTTTAATCTAAAGTCGTTGCCTGAAATATAGGCATATAAAAGAACTCTTATTATTCCTTATTTCTTATTCGAATAATAAAAATTAGATATACTTACTTATTTTGCTGAATTTTCTTATCTTAAAGGATAATTTTGGTAGGTCTATCAATAAATATTTGTTATTGTTAATTCTAATGGTCATTGGATCCTTATAGAATTACTTTTTGATGGTTAGGATATAAAAATGAAGGTTTATGATAGTTGTTCTAAAAAAAAGGCAATATTTTATGTTACTATTTGTAAACATATATGGAATATGATTGAACCAATTGTCAAATAACATAATTTGACAATCTCTTGGAAATCAAAAGATATTGTTGTAGCTGAATGTACTTAATTATCTTAACCAAACGATTCTGGTATTTTCATCTGTGCTTATTTAAAATATTTGATTTCAAATATTAGTTTAGATTAAATTACATAAGAAGTAATTAATAATATAAGAAAAATAGAATTGTTTAATATTGTTAAAAAGGAAAAATGATATAAAATATTAAAATAATAGATTATGCTTCATTTCAACTATTTCTACTTAGAATTGTTAATTGTTTTTAATATTTTACTTAATGATTATTCCTTCTCACTTTTCACCTTTTCAGATAACAAAAGGTCTTATTCCAAACTACTACCTTTATTTTCATCATAATTGATTGAATTATTTCTCTTAGTTCCAATATTAATGTTATTTTATTTGTTAAAACTATTTTATTTTGTAATAGCTTTTCTTTTTCCTAATTTAATCTCTTAATCTTTTTACCAACTTACTTTATATCTATTAATTTCATCTTGAATCTAATTCACTATTTCATTTTCTCTAATTCTTTTGCTTTCTCTTTCTATTTCCCATTTGATAGAATTCTCTTATTATTTCAATTTCTTTATTATTGATTTGTTTTTCTCAATTTCTTGTTTCATCAACGATTCTTTACTGTTTGATCTATATGATCTATTTAAAGATTATTATCCCTCAATCATTTATTTTATTTAAGATGTAGCTTATGGCTTATTGGTCTACAATTTTAAAATTTTATCTAATCTTGATTACTATCTTTAATTTACAATATACTTTTTTAGTTTGAGCTTCTATTACTCGTTTTTAATAATCTTTAGATTTTGATGAAGAACGACTACAACTGAGATTTGATTATTAGCTTTTTGGTCTATTGATTTTGCTATTACTTTGATTTAATTATGATTAAGAGATATTAGTCTTATTGCTGAATGACTTCTAGGATTATTATAGTTTATTTATTTTCTAAAAACCTTATTAACTTAATGATCTATTTCTAGAATTGCTTTTTTTACACAATAATAGATTTTTAAACAAAGGCTTTGCAATAGCTAATAACTAATTTAAAGTATCCTGTATTAATTCAAATGTATCATCATTTTATTCATCCTCACTTTATTATTGAATTGATTATAAAATCAACAGTGATTTCTCTAAATTTTCAAAACGTACTCTTTTTTAAAATATTTAGGAATCATTAATTATTTCTAGAATCTCATTAGTATTTCGTAAACAATTTTTTATTGATTACCAATCCGACTTTATTTAATTTCCTTGAATTGATGCTATTGTTCCACTTAATATTGTTACTAATGCATGAGTGATCTATACAATTTTTTAAGATGGCTTGATCATCAGTTTCAATTACTAATATATAAATTTTCTATACATTCAGAAATTTAAAGGTGATTTTCTTGTTTTGGTTTTCCTATTACATTTCTGTTAATAATAGTTATTCTATAAATATTTAATTATATTAAATATGAAACATAATCATAAGAACTTTTTATAGATTGCAAATATGTCTATAATTCCTAACAATATTATAATAACTAATAATGATGCCTTATCTAATGATATTTTATTATTCATCATCTAAATTGTAAAATCACTCTTCCTTAAATTTGATTTCAAGTCTTATTTCTATTTCATTTTTATTTCATACTTTAAATTTAGATTGCTGCAATGCCATACTTCCTGCATTCATCTTAGAATCCACATTTAAGGCAATTTATTCAGTCTCCTAAGTTAATCTATCGATCTCTTCAATGATTAAGTCATTCTCAACTAGATTTCCTTTTAAATTATCTGTTTTTTTTTGCTTTATCAATAATTCATTAATGCTCTCTTCAATCACATCTAATTGCTTCTTATATTATAAGATCCTATTCTATAATATTTTTTTAGAATGATTTGATGTCATTTAAGCTTCAGTTTCCATCATTTTTACCTATTGTTTATTCATAGAACTTACACATCTTCTTAATTCATCCAAGTTTTTCTTATAACATTCATCTGTATTATACTCTCCTTTTCTTAATTTCTATTTCACCTATTCACTAATGTATTTGAATTCTTATTCATTTTATACGAATTCCTCACTTGCTTTTGCATCTTGCATTATTTTTAATTATTAAACTCAGGTTCAAATTCACGCACACTAAACTATCAATAGATCTCATTCAATTAAAGAAAATTCATTTATAGGATTGAACTATGCTCATTATCCATAATAAAGTATTAAATAATAATAATTTAGAACTGCTTCAGTGATGTAATAATCATTTCAATTATCATTAGTAAAATTACTAAACTTTGGGATCTCATTTTCAAATTCATTTTCTTCTTATTTTTTTTAATACCTATAAGAAAGAAACTTTAACATATATTTGAAGAGACTGAATTTTAAATTGCATTTTTTCATTAAGATAGATTAAAGAAAGATTAGTTTATTGGCTTTTTCAATAAAAAACTTAGCAGAATTACTAAATGCCAACTTAGAAAAAGTGCTAAAGTTATGCTGCTACATTAGATTTTTATTATCCTATTTATAATAATAATGATTAAGTTTGCTAATAGAATTGGATTACTTAGTTATTTTGCCATCTTGATGATTTAGGTCCCTCTATATTAATTACAATTTTAACAAGAAAAATAAAGGAAATTGCAGAATAAAAGTAATTAGAAAGAACGAATCAATCTAAGAACTATAACATTTTATTGACATAACAGATATTACTAAAATTGCAAAAGTTGCAACTAGAATTAATGGAAGTTAGTTAAATAATCAACAAATAATGATAATGACTCTTAAATGATCAAATAACAAATTAGTATTTAATAGGATGATAAAGAGCTCTAGCTTATAAATAAAATAATTAACCCTTTTAATCCAATTAAAACAGATTAAGTAAGTCGTTTTTTGATTCTAAAGATTATAGCAAAAAAATAATATTTAAATGAAAGTGGAGAATATGAAACAGATGATTCTTTAATTGAAAAAATAATGAAATATTGTTAACTATAAAATCTTCTACTTTTTGTTCATATTTTTATTAATAATCTCATTTATTAATAATCTTTTCTAACTTTTCAATTAATTACTATTCTTTCTTGATTTTACTCTCTAATTATTTAATCGCATATTATGTCATGTAGAATTTAGTCTGTCTAACTTCGACTAATGCTTTCAAATACATAAGTAGAGAACCTGCAACAATTGATATTGCAGCTGCTTGTTATTCTTAAATATTATTCACCTATTCTAGCTACTATAGCTGTTTATCACTTATGCTATTAAAGTCTAAGTTTATGATTAATTAGAAAAAATTTTATTGGCTGAGAATCTTTTAGCATTCCTTCCAATTATCTTTTTGTATCTTAAAAGTTGGATCTATAATGAAGCAAATGAAATTTATTATTTTTTCGACTAATTCAGGAGGTCTAGCAAATGATTTTAGCTCAACCATTTGAGCTTTATTAATTCTATATAATCCATCTAAAGCTGCTTTCAAAATCTATTATTAATTTTGATCTTTTGCCCCCTCTTACAAAATTTAGTTCTTCAATTATAATTCATTTTATTGATTAGCCAATAATTACTGAAAAATAATTACTTATTTTGGAAGCATTAATTTTACAACTTCCCTTGCTCGTCTACAAACCAATCTGAATCTTAAAATTTATTTAATATCTAAAAATATTAATACTTAATTGAAAACTTCAGGTCTCACCTTATTAAGTATGTTATGTTTAGTTTAAGTATGATTGTCTTAATTATTTAATAATTGATAGATTTCCTAAAAACTAATATATAAATCCTCTAATCTTTGGTCTTATTATTTGCTTTTGGTTTACATATTATTTAGCTCGTTTGCTAATGTTTGTAACATAAAATTTATTTTCAATTAAAATAATAATTTAGCTGAATTGATATTAATGATCTCTTTATATCATAATTGATAGAAGAAAAGCATTGTTTTCTAGAAGGAAATCAATTTATCAAAATGAAAAATCAGAAGATTTAATTCTTTTCTTATCAATAATATTTTTGAATACTTAATTTATAGATACGTGTGTTAAATTGATGTAAAAAATTTTGACTTTCTTTAAATTTTTATACATTTTATCATAATGATTGCTTTATATTAACTTCTATATTCTAAAAGTAGAAAATTAAACTTTTGTTTTTGAATTCAAAATTGTTTATTATTGATTTTATTGAAATAATTGTAATTGTTTTTTTATGATTTAAACTTTATTAGATTATGAATATGTACCATATAAAATTATCAAAACTAAACTTAGTTAATAATTTATTTAAACCTTTAATATTTGATGAACATATAAAATTAATTGATATTTTATTAAAAACTTTAATAGATTATATTGATGAAACAGATTACTTTTTTGAAAAATAATCTACTAGGGACTAAGATTTACTTTTATTTATTAAAGATACATACATAAACATTATATTTAATTTATACATTCAAGTAGAAAATTTTTTATGATTATTTAGTCTAGTTTTCTCTAGATTAAAATTAATAGTGAAGAATATAAATAAGCCTAGAAAAAAATAGATAAAAAACCCAGATTTTAATTAAATAAGGAGAGCGCAATTTAAAAAAATGCCTAAATCATAAGAAAACTTAACTCAATAAGGTTACACAAAATGTTATATTTTATTAATTATTAGGAATCTCATAAAGCTCTATAAACTATAGAGAAAAACAAATCAATACAAGCTCTAAATTTTTTAATAATTTGAAATAACCTAAAGCCATGTTATTTGATTATAAAATAACAATAAGACTGAAGAACTAAATAGCAAAGACTATCTTTAATGCATTCATGAAATAATTTGAATTGAAAGACTCTGAGTTGTCTCTTCAAAACTTTAGAAATTATTTAAAGTAGACTGGGATGTCATTTACATAAGTTCATTTAAGAAGCTCTGGATTCTTTTTAGGAAATCAATTTAATTTGTTAAGGCAATACATAGAATTATTTTTATCTATGTGAATGAAGAAGTTAACTTAATTTATTTAGACAAAACAACCTTTTGCTCATAGTTCATGTAATCCAATATGTTGGCAAGAAAAAGGAAAAAGAAAATTTAGAAGAGTCATAAATTTACAAAAATCAATAAATGTAATTGGGAGTATTGGTTCAGATGGATTTTCTTAATTCCAATTATGCATTGGATCAGTTAACATTTTTAGACCCTATTAACCTACGCGTCAGATTATTATTAATAGAAAAAGTTTGTTCTAATATTAGACAATTGTCTAATCCAAAATAGCAAAATTATAATGGAAAAAATTTTTTAAATAGTATAACTGTTTTTTCTTACCACCTAATGGAAATTATTAAAAGAATCAATATATAAATAATACCCAATTCATCTAATTTCTATGGAAAGAGAAATTCATACTATCTAAAAAAGTAAAGCTGATTAAATTAAACAAAGTATATCGAAAATTGTTAATTATATATATTTGACTACATAATAGCAAATTTAATCCAATTAGGATAATTCATTATATGAAGAGAATATAAGTATTGATTAATTAAATAATACCATTAATTATATATAATTAGCATTTATATATTTTTAATGAAAATAATTTAGATTAATTTTAATAATAATGATCATAAAAGAATAAAATATCTATATAATTATATTCTGAAAAATAACAATTAATATATGAATCTAAGTATTATTTACCATTGGTTATGTAGAAAATGTTATGTTTTTTTTAATATTTTAAGATTATTTACAGTTCATTGCTCTTTTGTAATTTAAAAGATAGGAGTTTCAGAAGGATTAAATAAATTATCACAGACTCAAATCAAAATTTATTTAGATATATGTATTATTTGATATTAATTCTGTGAATAAAATTAATAAAGGTTAAGTTAGTCTTATTAATAAATAATAATAATTAATGCAATTCGAATCTCCCGGATTCAATATGGATTTAGATTAAGAGCTTTAAGCTGAATAACACGAAGACTTTGAATAATAATATTTAGGGTTTTGCTTACGTACAACTAAGAGAGAAACTTCGATTAACTGTCCAAATTTATATAGCTAAACTTAAAGTATCAAGAGTATTGAGGGGTTCAATGATTTAAATGGGCAGAAGATGGAAAACATCACTTTAAAAAGCATACAGTAGAATACTCCAGAGACAAATAGAACATTGATAAATAGTCCAACAAATAAATAGCTTTCGACTGGTTCAAGTATGATGGCTTTCTTTTTGATAAAGCGATTTTTGGAGAAACTGTAAATAAAGAGAAGAATAATTGAAACATTGAATTTTACTCATTTGAATTTGATTGGAGATAAAGCAGCAGACATGTAAATATGGAGTTTTATTATAGTAATGTAGTGTTGCAATATACAAAGTCTATTCAAAGAGCAGGGTTTACTTTGAAAGCTATGAAAAAGCTATTTAAGATGGAATCAACTATGGAGGAAACAAGAATGGAAACAATGAAGCAATACTACTAAAATGTGAAAAAGCAGGCAATCAAAATTTTATAAAATTTTATCGATAAAATTCCATTAATATAATCTGAATCAGTTTTCAAGATGTATTGGGATTTGTTTGCAGTTGTATTTCGGATTATATTAGTGGTATTAATACCTTTGGAGGTCTCATTTAAAACTCAAATAATGTTTGAGAGCAATGTTCCTCTGACTGTAATAATAATAATAATTCTTATAATGGATTTCTTGATTAGAATAAACACTTAGTAATATTTAAATGGATAAGCTATTTTAGATAGATGGAAACTCATTGTATATTAGGCTAAAAAATCAATGCTTATTGATTTTTTATCAATAATGATAATGATAATATTTTTATCTATTGAACCATAAGATTAGTACTATAACCTATTCACATTAGTTACCTTAACACAATATTCTTATGTTTATGAGATACTCTCAAAAAGTGAATAGCTTTCATATTTTACAAGACCTTAAAGAGGAATATTGGGTTTATTAAAATTTGCAGCAACTTTGTTTTATATTTTGCATTTGTTTAGTTGTATTTGGTTTTGGATCTCGAGTTTATAAATAGAGGATTCTTGGATAAATTTTAAGGATTTAACTGATAAATCTTGGCAATTATAATATTTGGAAGCCTTATATTTTGCAATTGTTACAATGTTGACGATTGGATATGGAGATAATGTACCTAAGAATCCAACGGAGAAAATAGTTACAATAATATTCATCCTTGGAGCATGTTTATGGTTTTCGTATAGTGTGAATTTCATTGGAGGCATTATGAATGATATCACTCAAAATTAAGTAGAAAGAAATTAGAAAATGAGAGTAATCAATAAGTATATGAATAAAAGAAATATTCCTTTTGCCTTATAACATTAGTATTAATTCATTTTATTCTTAGAATCAAGGAATACTTAACATATAGATGGAAAGAAGATGATGAAGTGGACTTAGAAATAGAATAAGCCTTATTAGATCAATTATCTGATGAACTAAAAGAAGAATTAGACAAATAGGCTCATAAGGTCTTTATTGAGAAATCTATACTCTTACAATAATTTTTTAGTGAAGAGTTTAGAAATGCTCTTTTCAAAAGTATCAAAAGGAAAAGTATGATAATAATTATAAGCATTAAGTTATTCCCCCAGAAAATACATTTTAGATTGATTTTAATGGTTAGCATCATCTATGTTTTATTGAATAAGGGCATTTGTTGTATTAACATAAAGATTCAAAACAACGTTCTAAAATGAATACTATAATAAATTTAGGAGAATTCCTTTGTGTTAAAGAATTTATAATCGAAGATCCTGAAATGGAACTATTCAAAGCTGTTGGATATGTCAGTCTCCTAGTTTTATCTAAATAAGACTTCGTATAAACTCTGAAGGACTTTCCAGAAGACTTTTAAAAATACTGTTAATTGAAGGATTCAATAATTTTGAACTTAGATTCTATAGTATTAACAAAGAGCGTCTATTGTCCTGCTTGTTAACAATTTGAACACTCGTTAAATCAATGTCCTTATATTCAATTAAAATCAAACAGAGAGGTAGTAATAAAAAGATATTAACATTCAAAAAATTAATAAAGAGCTCCTTGTTCCAGAAGAAAATCTAAAAATGTATTTTTAGCCTTATCGGAAAAAGAGTTGGTGGCAGAATTCGCAAAAGTGTTTTCAAGCGACAATTAAGTCATAATCAATTAATAACTCAAAATTTATCTAAACCATGAATCGGATCTATTAGAATCTAATTCTGTTGAACCTCCTCCTTCAAATCCTTCTAATGATATTATTAAATTAACTCCTCAGATGTAGTAAGGTAGCATTCCTCCATAATCTGCAGTGTGTGCTGATTTATTAAGCAGTATACGGATTCAAAAGAACTTAATTAGAGAAACAGACATTGATCTAAAAGGAGAATTGAGATAATAATTAAATTAAGGGAGAATAATTAGAAAAATGACTCTTCATCCATAAAACAAATAAATTAAAAAGAGTACTACTACTACTTTCACAATGAGATATATATAGGATGAAGAGTTAGAAGAAAAATAGATGGCAATAGAATTTCAGAATTGTCAAACAGAGAATATCATACTTCTCTATAATAAATTAATAAAGCAAGATCAAGATGAATTTATTGTAAGAAACGCTTTAAGTCAAATTGAACCTCTATTCTGGAGATTAAATCAAAAAACAATAGATAACTTTGAAGTGTTAAAGAATTATGACTATTTCTATTGTCATCATAATGTTTAGTAGATAATTGATGTTGTGAATAAAAACATCCATTCTTGGCAAAAAGATATAATAGATAAGTTATAGAAATTTATGTTTTTCCCCTTCAATTATATACTCAAGTATCTCAAATTAAGACGCAACAGGATGAACCAAGCAATTATAGAGAAAGGTAATAAATTTAAAAGGATAAAGAATAAATTGCGAATGATACAATTGAGGAATAACTTACACTTAAAAAAGATGTCAACATCATCAAACAAAAACATAAGATTTAGCTAGATATTACCATCGTAGTTTCCATCTTAAGATTCAATAATTAACTGATTAGCCATGTTAAATATATTCATATGTTTTTAATTAAATTATTTGAATTTCAATTTATTAAGATCAGAGTAAATAAAAAAATCTTTATTTAACCAAATTAAATACTCTAAGTTAAATTATTAATTATATATGCTCATTCTTTTATTTGCTACTGTTAAGCTTATATAAACATGTAATTTGCATATTGTATAAGTAGGTGAATATCATTGCTAAACTTGTGATTCCTTATAAGAGATTTGCTCAAGTTGTCCTGCAACAAGAATTTTGAACATAGATGAAAAAGGAGTTAAATTATGTTTGTGCTAACAAAATTTTGTAGATATTGGAGGATAGGAGTGCTTGTGTAATATTTTAAGTCGAAATTAGAATGCCCATCAAATTGTGTGAATTGTGATCCTCATGATCCATCTAAATGTATAAGTTGTGGGGATGAAGAACTTACTCATAGAGTTTTAGACAACAACTAAGTTTGTGTATGCAAAGAAGGGTATACTGAAGTTTGGTATACATATAATTGTTAAGGTATCATTGGTTATTCTATTTAGACATGTAATTCAATTAATAAATTCTTTAATTTTAATATATTTTGTCATTAGATGAATATATAAATAGATTATAAAACAAATACTCTTACTCTTAACTGACTATTTAAGGACTAGATTATATGATTTAGAGTGGACTAGTAAATAATGGCAGCAATTCATATTAATTAATTTCAAAATTAGAGTCAAATAAGATTATTAGTACTACAACACCTTATCCTTTGGGACAATCTTATATGGAAAAATTTGATAATTTATTTGCTTGGGGAATAAAGCTGAATCATGGATCAACGATGGTCTGGGCTGCTAATATTCATTATTCATTTTATTAATAATATTCAGGAATGAGAATAGTAAATTAAAATTAATGGGAATTTGTAATTTATCAATTCCTAATACAAAAATATGAAGGTAATGTTTTTTTATAGATTGCATTATCAGAGAATAAAAATGTCAACAGTGAGAATCAAAATCGTTTGTTAGATACAACAGAAGGAAATATGGCATTATGTTATTATCTAGCATACGAGTATAATGGCTTCTTATTTAACCTCAAGTTGGAAGAGATAATAGATGATATATTGTACATATTATTGTAGAGACCATCTAATAGTTTAGATTATTTTTATAATGGGTAAAAACTTGCAATAAAATAATGTTAACCTAATTATATATTAAAAAATGAAGAATGCATTTGTGATAATGAAAATGGATATTCACTTTATAATAACATTTGTTAATTGTAATGTCCCATTGATTGCATTACTTGCACTAAAGAAGTATGTCTCCTGGCTGATCATTCAATTAGATGTTAGGAAAATTATTATTTAGATGCAGAATTAAATATTTGTTTGCAATGTTCTTAAACATGTTCAACCTGTATAAATGAGAAAGAGTGCACAAAATGTAAAAGTGGATTGATTTTGAGCAATAATTAGTGTTTAACTTGTTAAGAATTCTCGAAATAAAGAAATTGTGAATAATATGATAACAATTGCTTATGCAAAAAATGCGTGGATGGATACTAACTAGATTAAATTGACTAATGTATTTAATGTTCACCCAATTGTAAATTCTGTAATTTCAAAGATCAATGTAACATTTGTAAAGATGGTTATTACTTAATTAATGACTCATGTATTTAATGCCATGAGAATTGTATGTTATGTTCAGACTTGAATTACTGTGTATAATCTAAAATAGGATATTATGTATAAAATGGAATTGCATTATAATGTACTAATAATTGCCTAGTTTTCTTTAATGAATGTTAATGTTAAGATTGTCCTAATAAATACTATAGAGATGATATTGATTTATTTTGTTATTCATGTCCAGTTAATTGTGATGTATGTATTTCTAATTCATTTTATCTTGATAATTTTGAATGCAAAGAATGCTAATTTCCTTGTTTAACTTGTTTAAGTTAAACTAAATGTCTCTCTTGTATTGATGAACAACATTATTACATTAAAGAATAGCAAAATTGCATTTTGTGTCCACCACCATGTCAGACTTGCTATTATGATGAGAGCCCATTATGCATTAGTTGCTTAGGAAAACACTATTTATTCAATTAATAATGCTATGGTATAATAAATAATCTAACTTTAGAATGTCCGCTATTTTGTAAAGATACATGCAACTATGATGCTATCAATATTCTCATTCAATGTGAGTAATGTTAAACAGGATTTTATCCCTCTTAAATAGGCATCCCATTTGAATGTAGAAAATGTAAAGAACATTGCATAAGTTGTACAAATGAAGAACTATGTTTGGAATGCTCTTAAGGGTATATTTTAAAGAATGGAAAATGTCAAAGTTGCAACTAGCTTTATTCAAATCAATGTATTAGTTGCAATAATTAGCTTTGTTTAAATTGCTAAAATGGATATAAATTAATAAATGGGAATTGTATCGAAGATATAATTAGTGTAGTACCCATCTGTCTTACGAAAAAAGAGTATTACAATACAATTAGTAATTCTTGTGACTCTTGCATATTGAATTGTATTAATTGTACAACGTCAGCAACATGCATCAGATGCGAAGAATAATATTATTAGAAATCAGAGATTTGTATTCCTTGTAAGTTCCCTTGTAATAATTGTTTGAGTGACTAATTTTGTTAGACAATCTCTACTCAATAATATTATATTGACTTTACTATTACAGAAGTAAATCAGATTAATAGTTTCAGATGCATATCTCCTTGTAGAAATTGCTATTCAATTGAAGATTGTATAGATTGTATTGATGGATTCTATTTTGATAATACTAATAAATGTCTACCATGTGATTCTCCCTGTAAAACATGTAAAAACCTAAGCACTTTTTGTATTTCTTGCAATTCAGGATTTTAATTGTTAAATGGCATATGTTATCAATGCTTAGATTAAAATTGTTAGAATTGTAATCAATTTTGTTAATCATGTAATCACTTAAAGGATGACTTTTACAAATGCTAATAGTGTTTACCAGGATATTATTTAATCAATTAAGAATGTCATCAATGTAATTCTAGTTGTTAGTCTTGCTCAACCTAAAGTGATTATTGTACTTCTTGTCCTGAGGGATACTTTTTAACAATAGAGATGAAATGTGAAAAATGTAATTTAGGATGCAAGTCTTGTTAAGTTTAAACAAAGAGTTGTACTCTTTGCGAAGATGGATATTATTTATCTGAGATGAGTGATTTCATATATCAATGTGTAAAATGTGATTAGGAATGCAAATCATGTGAAGAAGGTGCCTGTTTAGTTTGTACTGATTCATACTATTTAACAGAGGAGAAAAAGTGTTAAAAATGTGTTCTTCCTTGTTTAAAATGCATTTCGCTTACTTAATGTACTTTCTGTGAAAATGGCTATTATTTAAATAATGAAAAGTGTGAAAGATGTTAGGATAACTGTTTAAAATGTACATCTTCTAATGATTGCTTGATCTGTTAAAACTCTTATCAATTGGTTGATAATAAATGCATTAAATGTTCCAATAATTGTATCACTTGTAATAAGGATTAATGCTAATAATGTGAATTGGGATACTTTTTATAAAATGATGGTTATTGCCATCAAAATTACATTATTTGTAATATCAATTCATGTTCTCAGTGTTTAAGTGCAAATTAATGTTTAAGTTGCTCAGCAGGGTATACTTTAAACACCACAAATAATGAGTGTAGAATAGAATAACAAATATAGAACACTGTGTCAAATGATGAAAGTGACAGTGGAATAGATATAATTATAGCATCTAGCATATTTTCAATAATCTCTCTTACAATTATTTATTTTATTAGAAAATGTATAAAGATCAATATTTAAATTAAACTAAAAAATAGAAATGAACCCAAATACCCTGAACTTCCAGTCACTGAATCTGAGAGTCCTGTGGATTATTAAATCTGATAACATTACACTTTTTAAATGATAATAATATAATTTATATAATAATATATACTTATCTTGTCTTACATAAAATGATAAATGTAATGAAATAATAATAAGGATGACATAACAAATATCTTACAAACTGTAATTTTAAAATAAATTAAATAATTATAAACATTTAAATTTCTTATATTATATTTAATGTTAGAAAATCATTAAAAGGGCCAGAGCTATTACAAACCAAAATTAAATGAAAGTTAAAACCTTTAGAATTATTTCTCAAATTAAGCATAACTAAGAATTAATAAAAATAGACGATTTGGATTTGCCATACCTTTATAAAAGGAATGGCTGATTAATATCGATCATCCAAATACAATGAAATAATAAAATTATAATGTATAAATTATTCATAGTTTGTTTTGCTATCCATCTTCATGTACGTGAAGTTGGAGTAACAATAGAAGATGTATGGAAACTTTATTAAAAGGGATAGAAAGACAGAAAAATAAAGAATTACATTTAAAATGAAAGACAATAATAACTATCTATTAACTTTATTTGTTGGTTTAGATTATTGAATGATAAAAGAAGTCAAAAGAGTAATCAATAAATTATAAAATAAATTATTCTTTTGTTACAGAGTAAAGATGCTGACAACTATTTATATAAGGGCTCAGTCTAAATTTTGATATTAAATAAGCAATGTAATTGATGAATATGGAGTAAAGACTTAGATAATACCTACCAAAACATTAGGTATATATAATACTGTTTTAATGACTTGTTTTACTTTATCATCATAAGTATTGATTTATAATTTATGTAAGAACAATAGGGATACCATAAATGTGTTCATAGTTAAAAAATAAAAAAGCCTTGAATTTGCATAAGTATTGTTAATTGTTAAATTATACAATTATAATTTTCTTTCAATTTAAATGATAGAATTAATAACATTTTGTGATTGATATTATTTTTTTATTCCTCCCATCCCTATTAGCAATATATATAATATGAAGGTTGATTGACGTCATTTAGTAAATAATAGAAAATTATATTGCTAATTAAATTTAATTTTCTGTTGAAGTATTTAATACCTATGTTGCAAATAATTAATATTAACTTATATTTAATAATTTTTATGCTAATTAAAATTAATTACAATTAAAAACAATATTCACTATTATGCAAACTAAGATGTAAAGTCTGTCAGAAGAATGCAATTTAGTTGTTAAAGAGCGACATTAGTTTAGATATGAAGTCTTAGATTAAACATAATTAATTTTAAAATAACAATGTAATTAATTAGCATTTGATAACTCTTCATCTCTGATTATGGCTAGTTTCGGGAAAATCATGAGGGTTTACTAATTTAATAATGTAAAGTTAATATATATTTCTCTATTTTAAATTTCAAAATCTACAGTCACTTGCATAGATACTTTGAAGTAATGTAATTTATTTTTATTTGCATTGTTTAATGGATAATTATAATTATCAAGCAGAATAAATATTAATCAAGGAAAATACATTTAAAAATTAAGAGATCATTTATCACCAATCTATCATTTAAAATCAAACAAAAATTCTGATTCTATAATTTCATGTGATGATTGGAAAGTATCATTTTGCATAAAATAAAGTTTATTGTAATCTGTATTTTCTTATACAAATAACATCAGAATTTGTGCTGTAAGTTTAAATGAATTAGGTGATAAATTAATTATATCAGATTATAGCAAGAGTATATTTACATTTATAAAAAGAGAAACTGAGTGGATTAAGCTTTAAAATGTTAATTTAGGTAAATTAGGATAAGGAATAAGTTTTATTGAAAACGATTCATTTGTAGTGTAAACAACATTCAAAACCTTGGATTTGTACAAATTTATGAATCAAGGATATGATTTAATTAAACAAAGAGAAATCAAAATTTAAAGTTATGGTAATTGGGGTTCTAGGAAATTCAATCAAAGATATATAAAAGAAAAATAGATACTCTTAAATAAAGATGCAATTTCATTGAATTTTATTAATATCGAAGATGATCCTTCTGATGTGAGTGAATTTTAACTACAATTTTATGATTCTTCCGCTTAGGTTGCTTTAAATGAAAATGGATCCTATTTAGTTACATGGGATAATTTTACAAAATCTATATAGGTTTATAAGTACTACAACTGATATCATTTAAATATTTATTACTAAATTATATAAAATTGTCAATAAACTTTGAACCTTTATTTTTTAAATTAGAAAGCAAGGAAAATCATATTTCTTTACTTTTAAAAAATTGAAATTGTTTATTCATAACTTAATAGAAATATAATTGTAAATGCTGAGGTGTAAGGAAGAATTAGATTAAAATATTATTGATATCAAAAATAATATTTTTTAAATTATATGTATTTTTGAATAATAATATCTATAACGTATTAGTTTAAATATAGAATGACCTTTTTTGATGAAATAATATTTAATAATAAACAGTTTCTAAATAAATTTTTTGCTTTAGGAATGAAAAAGAAATATAACTTCAAAATTAAATATTGACAAATCAAACTATTCACCTCTAATTAAAATTAAAAACTAAAAATTTGAAAATTGAACTCATAACTTTTAAATACAAGAAATTTTGTTAAAATTTATTTTAATCAGTAATAATAAAAGAATGCATAATGAACGAGAATTTACTCAGAGACTATATTTATATTGATTGGTGCAATTTTATAAATTTAAGATGTGCTTATTGTAAATGTTTTAATAGTTTTTTAAATTTATCAACTTAAACAATTATTAATAAGAGTAAAATGAGAGTCATTAAACAACCTCAAAAATTAGGTGTGTAACTCCTTTGAAAGGTCGATTCCTCTTCTTATTTTTACGCCATTTTTGTTTTATTTTTTAATATATCAAAATTACCTATTTAATGAGTACTCCCAATAAGCCAGAAATCAACAAATAAATTTAACCAAAACCCAACAGTAACTAATTTTGTTCACTAATTAAATAATTGTAATCTTTTAAATAAAATATTGAAGAAAAAGTAAATATAATTACTGAAATTTCCATAATAATAATTTGTATTTTATCTAATTTCTTCAAATTAAAGTTTATGGAAATTAATGCAATTACGTAAATAATATTTGTAGTAGTCAACATTAATATTTAAATTAATTAATGATTTTAAAGACATATCAAGAAATAGCAAAAAAATAATTATTTAAGTAAGTAAACAGCCCTATAATTATTATTGAACTTATATTCTTTTTTTAAAAAGACACGATTTATTGAGGAAGTAATAAAAATTCCTGAAGCTGCCAAAGTCAAATATGAAACGATTTTCTGCACTCGAGAAATATTATCCTATCTCTAAAATGATACTAAACATAAAAATGTTTTAAATAGCAAATCCCATGCATTTGCAAGCAGCAAATCTTCTACCCCATTTTAATAGAATTCATATAGAAAAGTCAAGATGTAATGAAAAAATTTATATAGCCAAATGAGTACTTTTATAAGCAATGTTGATTTAAGACTCCTGAGTTTAAAAATTAGTAAATGTTAGGTCTAAATTTTATAGATTAATCCAAGGCTACTTTTCGAAATTATTTTCATTATCATTACAAATATAAAGGTGGATATTACTTAAATAAAAAAAAATTCCAGGTTAGTAATTAAATGTGCATTTATATTGTAATACTTTAATTTAGCGTATGACTCAATAAATTAAAAATAGAGAAATTGTTCATAGAATCCTTTAATTTATAAAAAATCTAAAATTGGAATAATACTTATTAAATTAGTGGATTCAAAAAAAAGGTAGAGATTTTCAGGATAAATAATATTAATGTATTTTAGATAAGATTGATATTATAAGGTGTCTAGAATTTGAACAAAAATTTAAAAATTTCCAGAAATTAAAACAATTACACTGCCAATCCCTTAAGCCATAATCATTGCCTCTTAATATTGCGTCAATTATTTAGTCTTTTCTATATCAGATTGACTCATTTGAAGATTTATTTTAAGTAATATTTTCTCGGATGGATTTAGTAATTCCATTTCATCTAAATTATATGCTTCATTCATAAGAAATACATTAAACTAAACTAGACTATCATTAGTAGAGTTTAATTCTATTTATAACTGAAATTAAAAGTTTTGAATTTTATTAATTACTGGCTCATAATTTGATTCTAATTTGATTTAAAAATCTTCATTGCCTATTTCATCAATACTAAAATCAAAAAGAGATTCCAATACATAAATATCCTTAAAATAGATTGCTTAAGAGAATGAAATCTCAAGATAATATTTATTATAAGTATGATTTAAGAATTTGACTAACATATAAGGAGATTCAGAATATTGGCAATCAGAATAATATTAGAGTTTCTCTTAACACTTAAAATCAACTTCAATTTTACAATTAGAAGAACAGCCATCTAAATCAATAAGATTACCATCATCACATTCTTCATCTTAAGATTTTATTCCACTTCCACAGTCATCATAACATTAATTTTCAATTAATTTATAGTATTGCTAGCACTCAAAACAAATTCCTTTTAGACAATTATCACAATAATGAGGACATGAATATTCACAGTTAAAACATCCATCAAATTGTAATATATTCCCATCATCACATTATTCTGTTTATTATCTAATCCCATCACCACAAATTGAATAGCAAATGCCATCAACATTAATTTCTCCATTTGGACAGTTATTATAACAAATACCATTAATACATTTCTAACATCCTTATATGCAAGCTAATTAACATTTATAATTTATCTCAATGTAAGATTTATCACAAACCAAACATTCTTGAGGTTTTATACAAAATTAACAATTTTCAGGACATACATACTTACAATTCATGCAATCATCTAAATTTGTATCGCATTGTTCTTCAGACCAAATAGCTATTTGATTATCTCCACAAATCTATATGCATTTACCATTAAAATGTTACCAACCATCAATACAAGACAAGCAATAGTAATTTAAACATAAAAGACATTGTATCTGACAACTATCATTACATTAATAGCATCCAATTTCTTGTTGACTTATTCCATCTTGAAATAAAAGTACACCTTTTCTAATTTCTGATTTGCATTAATTTTTTAATAGGAAATGATTAGGCAAACATTTTTTACATTTTCCATATTCACATAATTCACAAAATAAGGGACAAGTAAATTCAAATATTTGATTGTCATTTTTGATTCTTGATCTCTCAAGATGACAGATATCATTAAAATAGGTATCGAATGTTTCGCAACATGTAAATAAACCAAATTCTGATATAAAATTATCACTTGCAATTGAGTCTACTATATAGCAATTTACAGATTTAAATTGTGCTTGTATTTAGTTACATTTTCCATTTATTAATTCATATGTTGGGATACATTGCTAGCAAATACCAAAGCTGCATTACTAGCAATTTAAAATGCATGAGAAATAACAATGATAACATCCATCATTAGGAAAGTTATTTCCATCATCACATTCTTCATCTTCCTAAGCCTTTCCATCTCCACATACTGCAATATCAGTGTCCTATAAATAATTTTAAAATTGTATATAGTCAACTTGACTGATTGTTGAAATAAGTAAATTGTCATAGTTAGAAATACATATTCCATTGGAGTAATAATATCCAGAATTACATGTCTAACATTAACCAAACAGACAATTTTAACAATTAAAAGGGCATGAAAACTGGCATTAATGACATCCATCAAAAGGTAAGTCATTTCCATCATCACATTGCTCACCTGCTGTGAGATATTTATCTCCACATGAAGGTTCACAAATTTTATCTACAGCATTATAATCCCATTTAGAATCACACATCAAACATTCTCCTTTAACACAAAATACACAACCTTCCTAACATGATTCTTATTTAGCAAAACATCCATCAAAAGGTACTAAGTTATCATCAAGACATGAGATTAAGTTTATTGGCCCTCGAAGAATTATTGAGACTTCACGGATACCTACTGTGCCATCTAGACTATATATTTCTAATTTAATTGCATTTCTAGTATCATAAATTGTTGATGTTCTATAATCAACTTACTTTTTATAACTGATAAGCCCATATTTATATTCATCATTTATATAAACTCTTACAGTTATTGGTAAAGTAGAAAGGTATTCAATTCTAAATTGAATAATAATAGAATAGTGATCTGGCAAGGTAAGATAAGTTATCGCAGAATTCAATTAATTTAAAACAAGCATTTTCATTTATACTATAATAGCTTACAAATTTACAATCATTTGTTGATTATGTAAACGATGGAAATTTATTTTAAATCCATCCCTCCAAACCATCATCAAGATTTTAAAGTTGAAAGAAGGATTACCAATAATTCCACATGATACAATCGGCTGTTGAATCTAAACAAAATTGACATCCTAAGTAACATTCATATAATGTTATCTAGAAATTAGTGAGACCCCAAAAGTTCTTAAGATATTAAAGATAAATATACGTCGGTATCACAATCTGAGGATAATTCAACAATTATTGAACCTAAAGTATGTTAGGGAAAATTATTATAAAATAAAGTACTATAGTCTGTACCAGGACCACCACATTAATCTAATCCTGTATTAGAAGTAAAATACCAAGACTGAGTCCATTAATCAATAAATATGTAAAAATATTATGTGCTTGGCCAATTATCAATTCTTAAGATATTTTAATATTAAACTTCCAGAAGTTTATCTCAATGACCACCTTGTAATGAGGTGGTAGTTTGAAATATTTCGTCATTGAAGTTTTTGTCGATATGTAGCATCCAAATATTTGATATCCTCCTAGCATTGTGTTTCCAGCACAATTATATGTATGAGTAGCGGCTCCATTGTAAAGATTTTTGATTAACCATCCTAAATGAATGTCTTTATATTTACCTTCGTCATTAGAATTTGTTGGAGTAACAAAATGCTATAAATAATATGCTTCAACAATTATTCTGTAAAATTGAAAAAGGAGAAACTAAAGTAACATTAAATAAATATTAATGAAAGAAAGATAGGCATAATATCATTGATTGAATTGAACCAAACAGCCGCTGTCCTTAAAATATTAACAAAACTTAAGTGTTAATATTAGTTATGCTAGCTTATAGAAAGAGTTGGGTTTTTAGTGTTGCAGCAGAATTATAAGTATACAATTCTTTGTGCAATTATAAAACTGAAATATTTTATGTATACGTTTGATATCAACATGAATTTATTTTATTATAAGATAAGTAATTCTAAATCAAGTAAAGAAGAAATCTTTAAAAGCTAATCCATAGTTAATATGAAGTTCATTTTGATGTATAATTTACATAAAAGCCAACAATATTAATTCTAAATAAAAATTACGTCATAATTTATAATCTCATTATAATCAAACTTATAGGTGCTCCCTAGATTAGTTATATTAAAGTATAATTACAATAAAACCGCAGGTGTATTGTTTAAATACTTCTTTCATGATTCTAAAATAATTTGACTGTAATTTTTATACTAAAGAATGATGGAAATATAATAGTAGGCTCTTAATAAATAAATATGAGATACTATGACTTCATAAATCAACTTAATGAATGGGGAATTAAACAACAACAATTATTTGAATTAATTGCATTAAAACAAATAAAATAGTAATTGAATTATATATTAAATGTAAAGGTAAAGCTCTATAGGTCAACGAAAATAGAAATCATGCGTTTAAAATATATCAAAATTTATGATAATCATGAATATCTACGGTATATTTTACCCTTAGTTTGATTGCAAATTTTACTTTTTTTCATTTTCATTTTTATATTAATATAAAAGTCTTCTTTTTTTTATTATGCCTCTTGAAATTATGAACTTCGCAGAAGTTAATAATCTATTCATCAAGAATACAGAACTTAAAATATTTATCATAGTTTATTTGTAAAATCTTTTTGAACTAGAAGTTACTATTCTTCACTTTTATCAGATATGTCTACAAGTTATTGAAAAACATATACCTTAAAATTTATCATAAAATTCAATATCTGAAAATACTTAAAACCCTTCATTATTTATCATCACTGCATTGTGTTTGTATTCATCATTTTCATGCAGTCAGCATTTCCAGGAGTTGAAGTCCTTTAAATTTATTTCATCCTTCTAGTAGTGCTGCCTACAAATTCAATATATTTCTATTTGAATCTTCTGTAAAAATTTATCTGCCACGTTCTTCAAGATATATTAAGATATTATTCTTTATCATAATTGATATTATGATAAATTTCATAGCAATTTTTACTAGTCATTTACTTTTGGGGGTTATTACATTTACAGGATAGGAGATTTGTTTTAAGTTATCGAAACAATTAAATTTGATTTGTAAATTCTGAAATAGTTGCAAAAATTTACATATAGAAAATTTCTATTTTTGAAAGGTATTTTCAAAAGGGTTAATTTTCATCTTTAAAGTTATTATTTACAAATATAAATAGAAACCTAGATCAGGATGATTTGCAAAGTATTTTGAATAACTTAATGGCAATAAATATTTAATTATGATAATAATGGATGTATAATTGAAAAAATATGAAACGTAGATCTTAATTATATTTGAATCCCAAGTAAATTAAAGATCATTCTCAAGATATTAAAATGATATGTGTGAGCATTATTCCTTCCAAGTTAAAACGTACAATATGAATAATAACTCAAATATCCATATTGAAGGTTATGATCAATTAATAATTATTAAAAATTTATTTATTCTATTGGTTATTTTACAAAATAACACAAAAGTTTAACTTTTTTCAATTTGTAAAAATACTATTTGATCATCCTTTTTAATATCAAAATTATTCCGTTTATTTGGATATTAATTATTCAAAAATATTTTCAACAATAATAATATAATTTAATAAAAAATTAATAATCTTAATTTTAATTCATATTCTTATTCAGTCTTAATGAAACTTTCTAATTTATATTTCTTTTGAATTATAATCCCAACTAATTAAATACTATCCATCTTCACTCATCTACCCATAAATATATTAACCTCCATAATCAATAGATTATTGTATTATTAAATCACTATTTTGATTCTTCCTTATCAAATTAACATTTGAACCATTCTTATTCACAATCAAAAATTTCTACTTTATATATTATAAAGGGAAGTAGTAATTACATAAAAAATAACCACATTTAACAGTAATTTCTTTTGTCTTTTCATACTATTTATTCGTACTATTAATTTCGTAAATATGCATCTACTCTTTACAATTAGGTTAAAATGTGAATACAGTCTCATTGATAAAGCATATTCGATAACCCCAATCTTCAACATTTATCTTTTATATTATATTCCAGCTTTAATTTTATGTTGACTGTTCTATTATTAATATTTACTAATCATATCCACACGATATCACTTTATTCTACTATTCATTCATACTTAATCCATATACTTCACCAGTATGATCTGTAATTGTTAATGAGCATCCCCATTGATTCTATTATTCCCAAAATTTAATTGTCTTATCATCACTTCCTGATATTATAAGATCTTCATTATTGTTCAATAATAAGCATCTAATATAATTTGTATGTTCATTTAATTTCTATTAGCAAACAAATTAATTATCTTAATTCATATACCAAATTATAATTTAATTATCTTCACTACCTGATATAAATTGCTTTGATTTCTTCATAAAATGTAAAGTTGTAACATTATTTTAATGTTCACTTATCAGTTGAGTTTGGTTCAACTATTCTTATTAGAATTCGAATACTATGATCTTCTCATTGCACCCTGTTAATACAATAGAATTATCTTAATTAAAAGCTATTGCTTTACACCACTCTTTCTATTTGACTGGATTATTCTCTATAAGATTATAAGAGAACGGCTTTGAATTTAATTCTTAATTTTCATTGTTTATAATAATTTGGTGTATCTGATTTGACTATTGGATTTCTTTGTTTTATAATTGATTGAGGTGTTATTGAAGTTGACTTAAGTGTTATTCCTTAATTTTTTTATGAATAGTTAAGTTGATTATAGGCTTAACTTCTTCAACTACTTAATAAGGTAATGTTTTTAAGGAAATTAAAGATATTTCAGCTACTGGTGGGGCTATGTTAACATTTTTCTGAACAACAGGTGAATAATGAGCAAGAGGTAGTTAATCAAGTAAAGCATCAATTCTGCTAAAAGAAGACTAATCATGTGATATCGATTAAATAGTTACATCTAATTATTATTACATCTCTTTAAGACATACTTCCACTTTCTTTTGTTAATTCTCAACAATGGATTTAATATTCATTTGTTTTAATAAAGATACTTAAATTACTTTTTCTAATTCTATTATAATTTAAAAGTTGTTTTAAAAATTATATTAGTTTCTTTATAATTATATAAATTTATTTATAATTTTAATCTAATTTATCAAATTCAACTTAGTATTCTTACATCTTGGGTTATTGTATGCTATTGAATTTATTATTGTAACAATATTATTTCTAATCTTAATTAAAGCAGGAATGAAAAAAAAATGTAAATCTTTTGGTACTTAGGATAAACTATGAATTTTTCATTTTCTCTTTTTGAAATAAAATGAATTGATAAATCTTTTTGGTAAACTGGATTCAACAACATCAAATTAGATTTAATACAAGTATTTTTGTAAATACATTTTTAATCAAAAATGTATCACTAATTTATGAGTTGATTTAATATATTGGCATTATGGATTTTTTGTGCTGATTTGGCACCAAAAATTAAATCACAACTTTTAAATCCTGTTAGACATTGATTCCACAATTATGAATCGTTTTACTGCTGTTATACTATTGCCTTCCAAAAACATCTGCTCGCCAACTACAATAGTTTTCATAAATTAAGTTTTGAGTATGGCTCTGTTAGGTCAAATAATTTTTTTAGATTTTACCAAAACTATAAGGGTTACAAAATTCAATATTCATTTATTCAATGCAAGTGATATATCTAGTCATATTCCTAGTATTAATTATAAGGAAATAAATGATTATCAATTACACCTTGTCTCTACACACTAAAGAATCTTGTCATTAGAAGCAATATTTACTCAAAAAGGATGGTATTGATAAATAATATGTGTTAAATGATTATTTCATCTTTTATGTGAATTCTTTTAACTTTAAGGAATTTTATTGAAATACCTTTTTGATTATTAGGTCTCTTATTGTACATTGCTTCTGTATAAAGTATTTTATCACTTTTATTCAAATACTCAGAGTAGACTGTTACTGTATTTTTTTCCGTACGCTTTTTAAGGGTACATTAATAATATCCTGAAGATTAAATTTAAGAGCTGAATTCTTTCAATCGATGAAGACATTCTGAACAGAAATTAAATTTTGTTATGAATGTATATAAGACTTACATTACCTTAGCTATTTATTACTATAATATAAGAGCTAACTTAGAATCTATTCAATCAACATAAAGCTATAATAAAAAGAAAAGTCAAAATTATTTACGGTTTTTTAATAATTTTGAAATACTATTGAAGTTAATAAATTGAAACAATTAGCCAAAGGTAATTCAATTATGGAGATTATACATTATAATATTTGAATAGGATGTAGGATGCTCAAGTCTAAATTCTAAAGAAATCTTTTGTAGAATGAGATACTCCAAATAATAATAGTTGATTTAATCAATTGATTTGGAAGAAAAGAAGTAATGTATACAATTATAAAAATTACTTAGCTTTATTTGTTGATTAAAAAAGATTATCAGCAAAAATGCTAAGGATATCACTTTTTTAGAAATTAATAATAAGCCTTGAAGAAGACAGCTAGCCTTAAAGTAGAATTGGAACAACTTTAATATGAGATAAATTGAAAGATTTATTTAATATGAAAAAAAAGAGTTGAGAAAATTATAAGATAATTAAATTAAATAAAGAATTTCAAAACTCTGTTGTGATACAAGGCATCATCCATCTATAATTTAACTTTAACTACATTAATCAAACTGTCAATAGATAAAAAATGTAAAGATCTAAATAGAAAAGATACATGCAAATAATAGTATGAATAAGATTTAAATAAATAATAAGGTAATAGAACTTTCTCTTCCTTCAAATATTTTTTTGAGATAAAAATTATATTTGTATAAAGTTTTAATGGGAATTTTATTTTTCAATTAAAATTAGAAAAAATTATTTACAAATTAAATTTAATCTTATATAAATGATCAAAAAGATATAAATTACAAAATTGAATCTAAATTTAGACTGATGAAACAATCTGAAGTATTGAATTATTTCTTTTAATTCTAATATCATTAATATCACTTTAAATGTAGTAAAAGTCTCATTTATAATTTTAATGAGGCAAATATTGTAAAATATCAAATCAATCTTGATCTTAAGACAATAACACTATGAATTGATGATCATATTGTCAATTTTGGGACGATTTCCTCATCCTTTATACTAGAATATCTCTTTCATTTTATTCTTGTATAAAGATGAATTTTTATGTGTTATTTTTTTTAGCTGTTTCATAAGCATAACTGATTTACATTAAAATTTTCCCTTATAATAGAAAATTATGATATTTGATTTTAAAAAAGAATGGTTACACAAATTTCTTTTTGACATCTTTTTTTTCTTTGCTTTAGAAAATATAAATCACATTCTTTCCGCGAGTAGAATGGGAATAAGAAAAATTATTTGATTTAAAATTAAATGAAAAAAATATTTCAGAGGTAGTAAATCCACCTCAAAAAAAAATCTAAAGCCAACTCCCCTCCAGAGTCACTAGATGACTTGGGTGAGAAACCAACTCTATAGTGATGATCCTAGATCATTCGGGTGAAGTTGGATAGGGGCCCTCGAAAGAGGGTCTCTACTAAGGTTATCTTCAGTCTCTCTAATGACAACGATATGCTTGGTAGTTCCCTCAGACTAATCCTTCTCCTCAGGAGGAAGGTTAGGATGAGCTGAGAAGAAGAATCTTCAAGCTCGTTTGTCTCTTTGGAAAGTTAGACGCCCTGGTAAGTGAGATAGTTATGATTTAAAACTGAAGGCACATGGATTGTGCCGGATTCT